>LKNJ01008048.1:2968-13102 GCA_002120245.1 Maccullochella peelii | reverse complement strand
ACACACACACACACACACACAATAAACATGTTCTGGACTCAATATTAACCAATAAATCAATAATAAGTTCTGTTTAAACTGCAGAAGAAGCTGTTTTCATGAGGGGAACATTTTTACTTTAAAATAAAATAATAATTTACAATAAAACACAAAGTTGGAGTTTGTGTGACCGAAGTTAAAGAAGAAGAAACTTTAGTTTATTAATAAAAGAAGATCATGAGGATTTTGTTTATTGTCACATTAACGCTGCATGTTGCTGAGGAGCTGTCAGGTGTGGCTGATACCTGAGCAGGTGGTTCTGCTTCCACCGCTGTAATCACGTTCCTCTGTTGACAATCGCACCGTGTCCCATGTTTGTGTGTTGCCATAGCAACCTACGCCTTGTGTTTGCATGTGATGGAAATGCCCACGCCGTCCTGCAGCCTGGACTCACATCAGACTAAATGACCTTTGGTCCTAATTCGATGTTTATTAGATGTTTGCTTTGTGCTCATTACACACCTCAGGACACAAAACATGCAGAAACAAATAGTCAAATGTTTTAAAGTCAAATGGAACAAAGTCTAAAAAAGTAGCCCTGAAAGCAGAAATGAAAAAGGAAAACTGAATTATGTTCACAAGGAAGATGTACAGTTACATATATACTGTATGTATGTACAAAAATCTGTACAGTCTGTGCAACATCGTGTAATATGCAGGAAGTTACAGCGTAAAAAGAAAAGCGGAGGTGGTGGCAGGAAGGAGGCCACTCTGCAACATCCTTCATTTCCTCCTGATATGAAGTCTCAACCACAAACTGCACAGCAGTGTCCTCTCTATGTCGGGGGTGTACAGTGTGAGCAGGAGGGGGCTCCGGTGTTCAGCACTAGAGTGGAGGAGGTCTGGGGTCTGTTGGTGAGGAAGTCCACTATCCAGAGTGTAGACCGAAGCCCAGAGTGATGCAGGTGTTGTTATATTCAAGATGTGTGGAGACGGGGGGTCTGTAGAGTGCCAGTCTGTAGAGCCGCTGCAGCTCCGTCTGTGACGGTTTATCACATGTACACGAGAAACTGTTACTATGAGTTTCTAACTAAACTATTACGACTATATAAAGTTTCCTGAGTCTTTTTCGATGTCCTTCCTCATATTTAACTGCTTCTAGTTTAAAGCATCTCCAACACCTGCTGCTGCTGGATGATCAGTTATCAGCCCGCCGCCTATTTAAGAGAGAGCGTTAAACATGCAGAACGTGACAGATGTCACGCCTACTGTCAACCAATCAGCAATCGTCTACGAGCATGACTCCCTAAAGGAAAAGCCAAACCGTTTGCACATGGCCGAAGAACAACAGAGAAGAACGAACGGCTTTCTAAGAGGCGAGGCTCACACATTTTATGGTTAATGTTACATTTCAGTGTCACACTCTTGAACAGAGAGACACAAACACCTCTAATCAAGATCATCGTCTGTCTAAATATCTAAACACCAGCCAGCGCAGGCAGGTTTTACTGTCTTTTTCTTTATTTATCAGTTGTATTAGTCTAAACTTTTCTATTGCTTGCGAACACATTGAGGTGTTTTACAGGTTACTGTAGTAAGTAACCTGTAGAACTGTAAGTTCTTCAAGTGAATCAGAGAGAGAGATGAAACTCCAGCTGTCCGTCATCGTCCAGCTGATGAAGTGACAAACAGTCTGACAGCTGTTGTTTGTTGGTGTAAAATGTAGTTAATAACTATTAGATATAAATGATCCTGGCCAACCCTGAATGTCACGCTGTGTGAGTTCTGAAACAGTGAAACCATCACATCATGTCTCTGAGCCCCTCCCCTTTCTGACCTGTACACCTGCGTGACACCTGACAGGTGGGGACATGCTGTGTGTTGTGGTTACTCATCAAGGACAAAAGAGTTTAATACAGAAAGAAGAAACTCCAGTTCATCAGCTTCCTTCTGACGTTTATTCAAAGCGATTAGTCAAATATAACACGGTCCAGCTGCTTCCTGTTACATCACTGACTGACGTTTTCATCGGATGTTTTGTTTACGCTCTATCATTGGCTCACTGATGCTGGTCAGCTGACTAACATCCAGTCACATTCATACAGGTGTACAAGGCAGCCTTTATAATGTGCCGTCTCACCCCCGCTGCACTCAGGCCAAAGCTATTTCTGCTGCAGCTCCGTCGGACTCCCTGCCGTCCTCCTGCCGTCCTCCTACCGTCCTCCTCTTCACATCCTCCTGCCATCCTCCTACCGTCCTCCTCTTCATGTCCTCCTGCCGTCCTCCTGCTGCCGTTGAATCTTTCGGTGTTGTGGACCCGCTCAGATCTACAGTAATGTTTGTTTGGCTCTTTGTCAGTTGGGCTGAAGTTGGAAGGTTTTGTCTCTGTGCTTTGGAGGTTTTCTCATTAGACCTGTTTTGTCAGTTGTCAGTTTGTGAAACGACGATGTTTTTGTGAGAACAAACGGGAGTATTCATTTTTCTAAAGTTGGTCAGCTTCACCCGTAATCAGCACACTAAGTAGCAGCTAATGATTATCTTCATTATTGATCATTTTATCTAAAGAGTCCAGTGTGACGTCTTCAAATGGCTTGTTGATCGATTATAAAAATAGTTGCTGAGTTTATTTTTTTAAATTTTATTTTTCTGTTGATTGACTAATCAATGAATCCACTAAAGATTTCAGGTCTGAATGTAAGAAATGTTTTTTCAGACAGATTGATTTATAAGCTGAGCCCTGTCGAGACTCGTTTGAGTCGGATGTGAGAAGAATCCACTATGTCGAGTCTTCAGCGCTCCGCAGTTTGATGGTGGATGACTGTTGGCTTATTTCTACAAGAACTGCTGGTGAGTGAAGAGAAAATCTGCATTCCCTTTGAAACATATTTATCCATTATTACGTTTTTATGTTTTAAATTGTTATTTTGTGCGATGTTGTTGTACAGAACCGAATTTCTTCTGAGGTGGAGGAGGAAGCAACGCAGCCGACCAATACTGTCTGCACATCTGGATGGAGCCAGGAGGAGGACAAGACCAAACTTGCAGACTGGACCACTGTTACACTTTGTCAAAGGGAGGATCCACACTCATTCACAACACACACACATCTGTCAGCATTAAATAGTTCCTAACAATAACCTTTAAATTGCAACATGCCACAAATTTGTAACCTGGAATGTCAACGGCATTGGTACTCAGGACAAATGGACAAAAATAATAAAACATTTGAATGATCTACATGCAGATGTTTGCCTGCTACAGGAAACTCACCTGTCCGAATCAAACTGTAAGAAATTTACATCAGAAGACTTCACCCAATTCTTTGTCTTTTCAGCTCTTTACAAAACAAACAAAAGAGGTGTATCTATCCTGTTCAAGAGAAATATCTCGTTTGTCCATAACACCACAATCAGAGATCCTGAAGGAAGGTTTATTATTATAAACATCTCAATCAATAATAATCCAGTAACCATCAGAAATATTTATGGCCCAAACACAGATGACCCATCATTTTTCATGACTTTTTCTCCTCTCTCTCCAGGATCCCCCACTGCCCAATTATACTTGGAGGTGACTATAATACAGTTATTGATCCATCAATCGACACAACAAACTACTTGCGCACTAAACGTGTCACAGAAACAATAAAACAGTACATGAGTGATTTTGGTCTTTGTGATAGTTGGCGATTACTGCACCCAACTGATAGAGAATACTCGTTCTACTCAAAGGGTCACCGCTCACATTCACGAATTGATTTCTTCTTAACCAGCAACTCAGTAATGTCAAATATCTCAGACCCACATATTCACAGCATTGAGATCAGTGACCACGCCCCTGTGTCACTAACATGGAACAGCGAAGTCCCACATGAACCCATCGCTGGATGGCACTTTGACACATCCCTACTAAAAGACCCTGAGTTTGACAGTTATATTAAAAGAGAGTGGGCATCCTTCCTGGAAATAAATGATTCTCCAGAGACATCACCGACTCTCCTTTGGGAGACAGGTAAAGCAGAACTAAGAGAAAAAATCATATCTTTTTCTGACCTAGAAAGAAAGAGAGAGGGGGAACAAGAAGCCAGTTTGGAACAATATCTTAGAGAACTGGAGATCTCCACTAACCCATCAGAGGAAATACAAAATGAACAGTTTGAGTGCAGTAATACATCTAGTGAATACCTGGAAAATCAAATTAAACGAAATCAAGAAAAAACAACGATCCCAGTGATCAAAGACTCAGCAGGGACGCCGACACAATCTCCTGAAGAAATAAATGACATTTTCAGAAACTTTTATGCAAACCTGTATTCAGCAGAAAACGACCCAAATCAGGAAGACATCACTTCCTTCCTTAACAGTATTGAACTTCCAGAGCTTACCAGGGAACAAACAGAAACCCTCGATTCATCAATAACTCCAGACGAACTCTCCAGTGCTCTCAATCACATGCCAAACAACAAAGCACCAGGACCTGATGGCTTCCCTGCTGAGTTTTACAAACACTTTTGGACCATCCTAGCACCACTTTTTCACAAAATGACTTCTGAAATAAAACAAAATGCTGGACTACCAACAAGCATGAATACTGCCACAATCTCACTTGTTCTGAAACCCAAGAAAGACTCGACTCTACCAGCCAGCTACCGTCCCATTTCACTCATCAACACAGACATAAAAATCATAAGTCAGGCTCTAGCTCACAGACTGGAAAATGTGATTCCTTCCATAATCCATCCAGATCAAACCGGTTTTATTAAAGGTAGACACTCATCCAGTAACACACGCAGACTGTTCAATTTAATGCATTATTATTCTCTCCATAAAAAAAAACCCATCATAGTCTCCCTTGATGCAGAAAAAGCTTCTGATAAGGTAAATTGGAAATTTCTATTTGCCACATTGGAGAAATTTGGCTTTGGAGAATCATTCATTCATTGGATTAAGACTCTGTACACCCCACCTTCGGCCACTGTCATCACTAATGGGCAAACATCACAACATTTCACGCTGCACAGGGGGACCAGGCAAGGGTGCCCACTCTCCCCCTCTCTATTCAACATCTTTATTGAGCCTTTGGCAGCAGCCATTCGCCAAAACATCAACATCCAAGGAATTCAAACACCCAGCGTACATCATAAGGTCAGTCTCTACACAGATGACATATTGCTGTATCTACAAAAGCCTTGCTCGTCATTACAAGAAACCATCAGGCTCATTGAATCATTCTCCAAAATTTCCAATTACTCTATAAACTGGACCAAATCCACTATCCTCCCACTAGGGATCAACAGCTGGGATTCGGCAGCTCGTACATCACCTAACCTGCTATGCACTGGTCACATGACTTATCTAGGGATTCATATTTCCCCCAAGCTGTCAAACCTGGTCCAGCTCAACTTCACCCCACTGCTCAAAACAATAACAGATGATTTCCAATGCTGGATGAACTTACCAATATCTCTTTTGGACAGAATAGCTACTGTTAAAATGAGAATACTCCCTAAAGTAAATGATCTGTTCTCAATGATTCCAGTTCAACCCAGCCCCAAGTGGTTTAAAAATTTAGACTCCATCATCACTGAATTTTATTGGAAAAATGAGACACCTATGAGCAAATTGGTAACGCTACCCTGTACGCTTACAGTTCTCCCTCAATTCAATTCAATTCAGTTTTATTTATGTAGTGCCATATCATAAAAAAGTTATCTCACCTCCAATCACTTCCTGTAACTGTAACCGGATGTTTCCTGGATGACGCCACAGGTCAACAAAACTCCAGCTCCCCTTCACTCTTACCTCTCTGACGTCTCCTCCTCTCAGACCTCGACGGAGGTCCTCTCCTCTCCTCGTGTGGTCTGCACGGAGCAGACACACTGAACTCTCTTCTTATGGCAGTGACGCGAGAGCCTGCGTAAGATCCCTGGTAGCACACCGCTAAGCTAGGGTAAACAAGTCTATTTAGCGCTAGCGGCTACGACAAAACGTCGGCCTGCTAAGTTAACTTTAAGAGCAACAGTAGCAACAAAGCAAGTTAGCACCAAGCTGCTAACTCTGAAAGAGAACAAAGAAGCGACCGGTTTCCTCCGACCTGCACCACCAGAACACTGCACAGCAAGGACTGCATTCACCATCAGAACTGCAACTTTCCCCAGCTCGGCTCAAACCCACAACTAACACAGCAGCACCAAGGGATTCCTCTCTTCATGAACTGGTAACTAACTGGGCATATCTAGCTAGCATAGCAACGGTACACAGCAAAGCACCGGACTGTTAAACTTTATCAATGTACTGTGATGTTACATGTATTGATTTTGTTTATTTACTGAGCTGTATTGTTGTGATCTCTGTTTAGGTTATTGGCTCCGCCACAGAACTAAGTTGATGTTAGTTATGCTTTACACAGACACAGGGTGTTGCATGCAAACTAACCATCCTCTTTCCTAACCTGGCGCCATTATCCTACACTGATCACATACACACACATTTGGAATTGGCCTCCACACACGCGGAGAGGACATTTAAAGCTCCTGCTTCACGTGCTCTTTTGTTCCTGGCTGAACACGTGTGTTGTTCAACGTGCACGCGTGGAACTCAGCAATAGCATTACTGTTAGTTGAGAAAAGCCTAAATTCTGATTGGACTCAAACACCATTGTCCAACTTTATAACACCTGCTTAGGACATTGCATTATGACATCATTCTAGGTGCTGCTCCCTCTGCATCTCACCTTAACACATTGACATCACTAACATTCCTGTTCTCACTAACCCTGATGAACAACAGAAACACAGGTTATTTGTTATACTATATCATTGTTACTGATCTGTTTTATTTTTGTTCTGTAACTTGATGACTGTTCTTGCTTAGCCAAGTTAGATAGTGTCAACAAATGCCCAGCTGGTTAATGAACTGCCCAGATGTTACAAATTTGAATGAACTGACAAATGAACTCTTTCAACTATGGACTATATATTGTTAAAGGTGGCAAGATAAAAAGAGTGAACTTTCAGCTAATCTCTCACCATCCCAGCCGATCCCTGAAAGGATTCATTTGAGTTGAAATAAACATGACTGCATTTTGCTTTGTGATCAACTTTTGTGTTCTTGAGCATGCAGGTCCTGATGCAGGTGGAGCAAAGCTCGGTGTGTGTTATAAACAGCATGTCAAGCCGCCCAAGTCAAGACAAGTTCTGTAGGCCTTTGATGTTTCCAGTTTATACCTTATAAGTTCCAGTTTTATAGTTAAAGCTTTTTATACTGTTTTTGCATACTATTATGTCCGATTGTTTTTGTTATTCTCATGTAGTCTTGTATTCAAGTTATATTCCAGTGTTGCTTCGTGGAAAGCCATGATATAACTTTTTAGTTTTCATAGTTACAGTAGTGATTTTAACAGTCTGTAAAAAAAGAACACAAAGCCTTTCAAATGTTTAAAGGTTGAAGATGTTTAAACATTTCTGTGTCCAGTTATTGGTGTGTGCTCTTATTCGTTGATATGTTAATTCATTTAAGTTTATATGCATTTGTTGTAGCTTATTTTACATTTCACATTATATGATTCAGAAGCTATGGTTAAGTTTTTACTCTTTGTGGTTTTTATATTTTACATTATACTTTTTAGCAACTGAGCATTTACTCATTTTAGATTTTACACTTCAGATTTAAGCAGTTTGCATTTTGACATTAAACTCTCTCCTTTTTTACTTTACATTGTATTGTGTACAGAGTCTGTGTTTGATAAGAGACGGTAGAACGCTGCCTTTTGGTTTTTGAAAAAATCTTTTCTTTTATCCACAGTGTATTGAACACTTACTAAATGACCTGTACCCGACTACCACTTTGGATTCATACTTTGTATTATCCCATGTATGACGAACTACAGGAGAAAATAAAGATCATGTTTTTGAAGGAATACTGGACTCCTTTAGTGACTGTGAAGTTTTCCCTTTGGGAAGAACAGTGAGTGAGCCTGATTGTGTTGCATGATGTGATCGACTTTTTCCCTACTGATTCTGATACCTGAACTTGGGGTATCTGCCAATATCAATTCCAGATCAGTGCCCTTTTTTCCCCAAATTGAGCATTTGTAAACCTCACTGTGTGGAACTGACGGGAATAATGTTAACATGGTAACAAGGTCAGGGACGCTGTGATGCTAAAAAACAAAGGAGGTTGCATGTGTGATCTCCAAAGACACTGATTGAGTTGGCTGCTAAAATAAAATATGGCTTTGAAAATGTCCGAGTGGTCTTGAATGAGTCGGTGACTGGCTGTTGAATCAAACCAGGAAATAAAGACTGCCTGGAGAGAAGTCAAACAAATCAGATGAAAGCAAGTGGATGGATAATAACGTGGATCTTCACAATACTCTGTTGTATCTCTGATGGCTCGGACATCATCGCTTGGGAAATGAAGTCCCCTTAAATGTGTCATTATTGTGTAGTTTTGGACTAACTGCAACGTTTCTGGCTGCAAACCAAACAGGCCCCTGGACTCAGATGTAAAAGCTCCCCCTCCGTCATAGTAGCAAGACACCCAGACTGAACTGAGGTCCGTTCTCTTTGTGGTCATTTGGGGTCTCTATGCGGTCTCAAAACTGAGCAACAGAAGACAAAAGCTTTATACTTTTAAACTTCTTCTAGATCTGTTGCTGAACTGCTCAGAAATATCTGAACACCTCAGCATGTCACAGATATATAACAACATGTACTGTCGTAGGATTCAACTGCAACTACAGCTCTTTTGAGACAGGAAGTCATTCATTCCAATGGACGGTGGATGATGGACAGTAACAGACTGGCGCCCCCTTGTGGCTGTTGGATCTGCATCTCGATCGCATTGCACAAAACGTTGATTTTTCCAAACACTGAATGGAAACCAGAGCGTCGGTAAAACCGGAAGTAGGAAGTTGATGACAGGAGCTCCATTGTAAACAAGGTATTATATACATTATTATAACATTAGACAAAAAAACTTAAACTTCATTGAATTGTGATTTACACCTGTGATGCTAATGATGATTATAATGTAAAATCATCAGTAACATTCACCGTTTCACGGCAGCAGAAGCATGTTAATGATGGCTCAGTTCCATTAAGTGTCCTAGTAAGCCCTGACCGCGAGCCCCACAGCAGCACGACCTAAAGCTTTGTTTTTAATGTTATCAGTTCCACCTGACGAGCCAAAATGTCTGCTGTTGGCTCACACAGCGAGAACGCTGTCCTCCATTTTATATGTTGTTTGTATTCACCGTGTTAAAGCTGCTGAAGACTGCAGCTTCAGCTGAAGCATTTACATCAAGCCTGTGTGTGTGTGTGTGTGTGTGCGTGCGCATGTACGCGTGTGAGAGTGTGTGCGTGTGCGTGTGTGTGTGTGTGTGTGTGTGTGTGCGTGTGTTATGAACACACTGTCAGTGTCCGGGGAGACATGCTGTTGCCATGGCAGCGTAACGAGCTGTTCTGTTCCTGCCTCCACTAATTTGATTGGTCCTGTGTGTGTGTGTGTGTGTGTGTGTGTGAGAGATAAAGAGAAGAGAGAGAGATATTGATCAGGGTGAATACTGTCTGAGGCATCACTTGCTCACAAATACATGTTTTATTGTGTTCGCTCTGATTTTATTTTGAAAGTTAAGACTGTCGCTGCCGGTCTGAACAGTGAGTCTGAACAGCGAGTCAGCAGTCTGAACAGTGAGTCTGAACAGCGAGTCAGCAGTCTGAACAGTGAGTCTGAACAGCGAGTCAGCAGTCGGAACAGTGAGTCAGCAGTCTGAACAGTGAGTCTGAACAGTGAGTCAGCAGTCTGAACAGTGAGTCAGCAGTCTGAACAGTGAGTCAGCAGTCTGAACAGCGAGTCTGAACAGCGAGTCAGCAGTCTGAACAGTGAGTCAGCAGTCTGAACAGTGAGTCTGAACAGCGAGTCAGCAGTCTGAACAGTGAGTCTGAACAGTGAGTCAGCAGTCTGAACAGTGAGTCTGAACAGCGAGTCAGCAGTCTGAACAATGAGTCAGCAGTCTGAACAGTCTGAACAGCGAGTCAGCAGTCTGAACAGTGAGTCTGAACAGCAAGTCAGCAGTCTGAACAGCGAGTCAGCAGTCTGAACAGTGAGTCAGCAGTCTGAACAGTCTGAACAGTGAGTCAGCAGTCTGAACAGT
>LKNJ01008047.1:0-17330 GCA_002120245.1 Maccullochella peelii | reverse complement strand
AGAAATCCCTGTTTATTGTCCTTTTTTCGGCACCCACGCCTCACAAAGGTACAGAGGAAAGATCTCGACCTCTCACGACATCACAATATATATAAAATCCTCGGGGCACCACCATTTCTAACAAAGGGAAAATGATAGCAGATTAACTGATCTCAGTCTCATTAATGGTTTACCATGAATTTGGTATTTTAGTCATTAATTAAAATAATCAAAACAGGAAAACTAGTTAAATTATTAATGTCTAAATCCAAAGTAATTTCACCAATGAAATAATCGTATGCTGAAGGAAATTTAGGAGTTCTTGACGCAACAGAGGCTGGCTTCAACACAACATTCAAGCAAAACAACCAGGAACACTTCTTGTTACAATATAACAAGGTTTATTATACTTGAGCAGCGATGAACATATAGCCAATACTACTTGAATTATAACAATAAAACATAAACAGGAAATCTAACTAGTGGTGGAGCTATATACAAGCGTGCGTGAGAGGATGTGTGTGAGAGTGTGTATGTGTGTGTCTAGAGGTGGCAACAAAGGAAAGGTGAAAAGCAAAATGGTGGACTTGGTTCAAAATGGCAGAACCTAGGTGTGAAAATTAAGATGGCGGACTCAGTGTCCGGGTAGGGAACCGAGGACCATGTGGTGTATGTGTGTAGATGTGGAAAGAAAGGAGGAGAAGGAAAAATGGTGGGATTAGGTCCAGAGCGGTGGAACTGATACCACGCGAGTGTGGAAATGAGGAGACACACAAGGGAACTGGTGAAACAGATTTGGAACACCGGCCTCAATTAAATTGAATAGAATCAGGTGCTGCAGCGAAAACAGCGGTTTTCCCATTCATTTGAACGGGGGTACTGCGTTCAGGCTGCAGTGGTGCGGGCTGCAGGGGGTGCCGAAAAAAATGTAGTTGTCACAGGTGTCCTGAGTGCAGTGTCAGAAGATACTGTAGTGAATCCCATTTTAAACATCCTACAACCAGTGAGATGTACTCTGTGAATCACTTTGTATTGTATGAGTTGCATGTTAGTACTCTTAGTCATCTGGAAATTTAATTTTGGGAGTTTTGTTTTTCCAGTAAAAATGTGGAGATGATGAAGTCTTGGGACTGAATTATGATGATGGTGAACAAATTGTTTATTTTTGGTAGTATTGTCGTAGTGTGGCTATTTTGATTTTGTGATTTATAGCGGTAGATTCATTCAGCACTGAAAATCATCCTTTATTGTTTTCAGCAGTGGTGTAAAGTTAAGGTTGAACAGCTCTGATAGCTTGGGAGAAATGTTAATACCCAAATATTTGATGTTGCTCATACAAATAAACATAGCTGTACTTCATGAGTAATTGGCATCTCTTAAAAATGACCTTGGAGTGAGCGAGGATGTCCTATGTGTGCTAATCACTAGAAATTCAATGACATTTCATTCTGAATTAATCATTAAGTAAAACAATTTTCCTTTCTGATCCAGGCGTCCTTCTAAAGAAGTTCCAAAAATCCAAAAATCTATTTTCAAACAAATTCAGCCTGAAGACTGTCAAACTTTTATTCTGTCTTTCAGTTGTCATTTGTAATGGTTTTAGACACATCTTTATGAAACTTTTCTCTCTTTTTGACCTCACCCAAAGCTGACATGATAATGAAATTGTGTATATTTTCAGGGTTTTCATCCTGGTCTTGGTGTGTGTTAGTCTGTTGTGGATTCCAGTCATCCAGACAGCCAATAGTGGACAGCTGTTTGATTACATCCAGTCAGTGACCAGCTTTCTAGCTCCGCCCATTACAGCTGTTTTCCTAATGGCTATCTTCTGGCCACGTGCCAATGAGCAGGTGGGTCACACACGCACGCACGCACGCACACACAGTACCTCTTACATGGCACTTTCCCCAACCTTAACCTAGACAAGAAAGTTTGTGAGGAGAGTGCATGTTTGCAGACTATTAGTTAACATCAAATTACTTGTTACCCACACTCAAGCAAATACAATTTTTACACTTTTGAATATCTGAAGTGGTTTGTAGTAATTTGTTTGATTTGAGTAGACACTCATTTATTTAGGAAGATACACCCTGTGAGTGTACAGCCAGATTTATGCTTGACGCAATGAGTTAATAGGAGTCCCACAGGACATAGGTTTTGATTTATAGTTGGATTTCACCTCTTTTATAGCACTCCCGCAACACTAGTTTTTTTAATACCTAATATTTCAGGTATTAGCGGTGTTAGTCATGACAGGCGCCTCACCTGGGTCGGAGGGGACGGGCCCAGCTGGGAGTAATGGTAAATGGACTTCACTTATATAGCGCTTTTCAACCTTAACGGTTCCCAAAGCGCTTTTACAGATTGGTCTCATTCACCCATTCACACACATTCTCACATCGACGGTGACAGAGCTGCCATGTAAGATGCTGACCTCCATCGGGAGCAACTTAGGGTTCAGTGTCTTGCTCAAGGACACTTTGACATGTGGACAGGAGACAGGGATCAAACCGCCAACCCTGGGATCAATGGATGACCCACAGCCGCTACCTGTACTTTACATCTCATCCCTATAGCCTTCGCCTTAGAGGGCGGAGCACGTATGACACAGTACGAAATTGTACAAAATAGTAAGTTATCTGGATGTAACTCCAGTTCTATGAGTATGTGCGGAGCCCTCTAACCACTAGCCCAACTGTTCCTAGTTGTGTTGCTGAGTTTCAAGGGAGACGAGCCATGCATGCACTGGGGCTTTTTAGGGGGAGGGTGCTACCCCCCGATTGAGCGGTGAGTGCATCTAGATCGATTTTCTGCCATTTATCCATATTCAATCAGCTACATGTTGCACATGTCATCAGTATTTCTAATTACAACAAACTAACAAAATAAACACTCAAAAATGTATGTCAAGTCATAAAAGTAAATTAAACGTGCTGGCATTAACACTAGGTGGTAGTAATTTCATCAAATAAAATAAAATAAGTCCATTACACCCTTTTCATTTCAGTGTTGGCTTTTTTTTGCCAACTAATATTTTTGTGTATGTGTGTCTCAGGGTGCATTCTGGGGTCTGATGACTGGACTAGTGGTGGGACTGATCCGCATGGTTCTGGAGTTCTCCTATATAGCTCCTTCCTGTGGTCAGCCTGATCATCGGCCTGCTATCCTGGCTGATGTCCACTACCTGTACTTTGCTCTTATCCTGTTGGCTCTCACCTGCCTTACCATTGTTGCTGTCAGCTTGGCCACTACCCCAATATCTAAAGAACATGTAAGGAACGTGTCATACATTCATTTTATTTATGTTGTCAGTGGAAAAGCTAGAACATATTCAAATGTGAGCCTGTACTACATGTCCTCGATTGGAAATTAGACCATGGGTCTGAGTGTCAAGCAAAAACACTAACACAGACATATGCGCTGGATCTCCTCCTGTCCTGTCTAGCTGTACCGGTTGACTTGGTGGTCCAGATATAGCCAGGAGCCTCGAATCGACCTCACAGGTCCCCAGATGATCTCTGACCTAGTGAACTCAGACCTCAGCCCTGACTCGGACCGCTTACCAAGTTCCAGGTGGCAGAGAGCTGCTCTGTGGCTGTGTGGTCTGACTGGCCCGAGGTCTGGCTCTGTATCTCCAGTGATTGAAAACAGTGAACTGAACTCCCTACAGGAGGAGCCACTCTGGAGAAGAGTCTGCAATGTTAACGCCCTGCTATTACTGACTGTTAATGTATTTCTCTGGGGGTACTTGGCCTAATGTGCAGGTTTCATGAAATCCTGAACAAGTTGTTATCAGTAAGGTTGACCTGCAGACTGATGTACTGGACTGGCATTTGGGCTTTTGTTGAACATTTTTGATGAAATGAAAGGCTTGGTCTAGTAGCTAAACCAATCAGCTGCTGTGCTGGATCTGTATTGTATGCAACAACACTGTACATTTAGATGTGTTTTATCAGGAAAGACATTTAGTCTCTAATAATGATCATGGTACACTAACTTACAAGATCTGTAATCACTTTTTAAACATTCTTAAAAAGAAAGCTGAGAGAGCTCTACCTGAGTGACACTTATTTTACTTAAACTATAATAGTTGGGAAAATGAAACTATCTTACCAAAAGAAGCTCGATAAGAACATCTGATCTCTGGAGACAAAGTATAATATATATACTGTATGTGTGTGTTTATTTTGTTTCTTCTCCTCCTTTCAGTTTTCTAGAAGAAGTAGAGTAATTAAAAGAAGTCACTTTTGCAGATGTGAATAAGAGTGTTTTTTTTGGTTTTGGTTAGTTTTCAAACCCCCTTTTACAAACAGTAATTCTACAAAGTTGACATTTTCCTTTACAAGGGGTTACAATATTCTCCAGGTCTTTATATCTGATCAGTTCAGCCTAAAATTATGTATAAAATGAATCAAACAAGTAATAAACTGCTGTTAGTAATATTTGTAATAGGTACTCTGTAGGAGCCATGTATATATTTATATTGTTTGGGTATTGCTCATCTCACTTGTAACGTATGCATGATGTCACGTGAGTTGGACAGACAATAATCACCATCTATTTATTCACCTGTTCACCTGCATGGCGGGGAATGAGAGGGGGTGAGTAGGGTTCTCACATTTTCTGTTGACCGCACATCGCACCACAAATCAGACCGCAAATCTCATCATCTACGTTCGTTTTGCACATATTATTTCATGGATTACGTTTTTATTGGACAATAAAATCTTAAAACGCATAACTTGGAGTGGAACTGGATCATTCAAATGGCACGTCATACATAGGTGTATTGTTCCCTACCTCAGCCTCTCAGCGGCTTATGGAAATTCAAAAGAAGTCGCTACATACTCCTACTGTGGACAACATCCGGTTTCATCCCAAGAATTGCTATTAGAGGGTCTCTTACCAGTTCAACATCTAATACTTTATTCACTGTGGTAAAAATTGATTTCCAAAAGTTATCTAACAGTGGGCATTTCAAAATATATGTAAATGAGTAGCCATGGTCACTCCACATCCCCTCCAGCATCTGCTTGACTGATTGGTGTCATCTTTGCCACAATTTGTGGTGTTCTGAAAAATCTGTTAATTATCATCCATTGAAATTCTCTCCACGAATGGGAGTTAGTGACTGTGTGGGCCTGAGCACAAATCTCTAGCCAGTCTTCCTCTCTTATTTCCTGTTGTAGCTCTCTGTCCCACTTTTCCTTTCACAAAATAGGTATTGTCTTTTGTCATTGAAGCTAGGATTCTACATAAGTTAGTGATTGGTTTATTCCCATGCTCTCCATCCTGAATTTTCAATAAATATTGTTCCAAGAGGGAGGGTTCTATCAATCTGTTCCAGTTTGGATGTTCGAGTATATAACTTCTTAACTGATATCGGAAAAATTCTGTTCTTGATACATTAAAATCTACTCTTAATTGTTCAAATGATTTGAAGTTATTATTACTAAATAACTGATGTACAAACCGGAGATTCAAGTGTGTCCAATTTTTAATGCCGCTTCAAGTTTTAAAGGCAAAAATTCTTCAATATGAGCAACTGAACTCAAAATCAAGAGATCACATGGCAATCTAAACATTTGCTGAACTTATTTCCAAGCCCCGTATGTGGTCTTTGAAACATTCTCCCAGGAAATTTCTGATTGATTTAGTCCTATTAAACGGGACCGCTGATAGAGGCTTTTTTTCCATATTGAGCCATCTTACAGTGGGGCAAAAAAGTATTTAGTCAGCCACCAATTGTGCAAGTTCTCCCACTTAAAAGATGAGAGAGGTCTCCAATTTTCATCATAGGTATACCTCAACTATGAGAGACAAAATGAGAAAAAAAAAAATCCAGAAAATCACATTGTAGGATTTTTAAAGAATTTATTTGCAAATTATGGTGGAAAATAAGTATTTGGTCAATAACAAAAGTTCATCTCAGTACTTTGTTATATACCCTTTGTTGGCAATGACAGAGGTCAAACGTTTTCTGTAAGTCTTCACAAGGTTTTCACACACTGTTGCTGGTATTTTGGCCCATTCCTCCATGCAGATCTCCTCTAGAGCAGTGATGTTTTGGGGCTGTCGCTGGGCAACACGGACTTTCAACTCCCTCCAAAGATTTTCTATGGGGTTGAGATCTGGAGACTGGCTAGGCCACTCCAGGACCTTGAAATGCTTCTTACGAAGCCACTCCTTCGTTGCCCGGGCGGTGTGTTTGGGATCATTGTCATGCTGAAAGACCCAGCCACGTCTCATCTTCAATGCCCTTGCTGATGGAAGGAGGTTTTCACTCAAAATCTCACGATACATGGCCCCATTCATTCTTTCCTTTACACGGATCAGTCGTCCTGGTCCCTTTGCAGAAAAACAGCCCCAAAGCATGATGTTTCCACCCCCATGCTTCACAGTAGGTATGGTGTTCTTTGGATGCAACTCAGCATTCTTTCTCCTCCAAACACGACAAGTTGAGTTTTTACCAAAAAGTTCTATTTTGGTTTCATCTGACNTGACATTCTCCCAATCCTCTTCTGGATCATCCAAATGCTCTCTAGCAAACTTCAGACGGGCCTGGACATGTACTGGCTTAAGCAGGGGGACACGTCTGGCACTGCAGGATTTGAGTCCCTGGCGGCGTAGTGTGTTACTGATGGTAGCCTTTGTTACTTTGGTCCCAGCTCTCTGCAGGTCATTCACTAGGTCCCCCCGTGTGGTTCTGGGATTTTTGCTCACCGTTCTCGTGATCATTTTGACCCCACGGGGTGAGATCTTGCGTGGAGCCCCAGATCGAGGGAGATTATCAGTGGTCTTGTATGTCTTCCATTTTCTAATAATTGCTCCCACAGTTGATTTCTTCACACCAAGCTGCTTACCTATTGCAGATTCAGTCTTCCCAGCCTGGTGCAGGTCTACAATTTTGTTTCTGGTGTCCTTTGACAGCTCTTTGGTCTTGGCCATAGTGGAGTTTGGAGTCTGACTGTTTGAGGTTGTGGACAGGTGTCTTTTATACTAATAACGAGTTCAAACAGGTGCCATTAACACAGGTAACGAGTGGAGGATAGAGGAGCCTCTTAAAGAAGAAGTTACAGGTCTGTGAGAACCAGAAATCTTGCTTGTTTGCAGGTGACCAAATACTTATTTTACCGAGGAATTTACCAATTAATTCATAAAAAATCCTACAATGTGATTTCCTGGATTCTTTCCCCCCATTCTGTCTCTCATAGTTGAAGTGTACCTATGATGAAAATTACAGGCCTCCCTCATCTTTTTAAGTGGGAGAACTTGCACAATTGGTGGCTGACTAAATACTTTTTTGCCCCACTGTATATCATCTGATAACCACACTATCATTGCTCATAATTGCCAGTAATGTTTCAGGTTGGGCAGACCTAATCCCTCCTTAGGTTTTGCCAGTTGTAGTACTTTGTATCTGACCCTAGGTCTCTTACCCTGCCATATAAATCTTGAGATGAGACAGTATATATATATGAGGGCCTATAAATGGGGTCTATAAGGGCAAACATAGATTTAGGGGGGGCAACTGGTAGAGTCTGAAAAAGAAGAAGAAGTCTTGGGAGTATAGTCATTCTAATAGCCTCCACCCTGCCCATTAAAGTAAGGGGGAATGTGGTCCAGCGACTTAAATCTCTCTTAATTTTCTCTACTAATTATTTAGTTTGATATAGACTAAGGTTGGGGGGTATATTTATTCCCAAATACCCGATGCCTTCCCTGGGCCATCTAAAGGAGAATAAGGATTTCAACTGAGGGGAAATCAAATTATTCATGGGGAGTGCTTCTGTTTTTGTTACATTTATTTTGTAACCTGAGTAAAGTCCAAAAGTCTCAAGACACCCCATTAAGTTTGGGACAGACTTTGCAGAGTCAGAAATATATACAATTACGTCATCTGCATAAAGCGACAGCCTGTGCTCCTCTCCATACACTTCAATACCGCTTATATCTGTGCTATCCCTTATTAGCTGTGCAAAGGGTTCTATACTGAGAGCAAACAGAAGCGGCGAAAAAGGGTCTCCCTGCCTTCAACCCCTCCCCAGTTGGAACTTCTGTGAGAAACACCCATTTACCCTCACTGACGCCTGTGGAGATGAGCACAAGAGCTGAACCCCCTTAACAAAGCCACCCTCCAGACCATATCTCTCCAATACTTTAAAAAGAAGTATGAGACATAACATTTAATATCCTGCGAATATTATCGGACAGCTGGCGACCGACAATGAAGCCTGTCTGATCTGGATGGACCAGAGTCGTTATAACCGATTTAAGTCTCTTCGCAAGTATGGTGGTCAATATTTTACAGTTGGAATTTGGGAGTACAATAGGTTTGTAAGAACTGCACCCCGTAGAGTCTTTATCCTCCTTATGTATCACTGAAATAATTGTCTCCTTCCAGTTTTGAGGAAATTCCCTGGTTTCAAACGCATAAGTGTAAGCTTTCTCTAAAATCGGACTTAAATCATCTATAAAGACCTTGTAGAATTCATTGGAATACCCGTCCGAGCCTGGGCTTTTGCATTTTTTCACTCCCTTAATTGCCTCCAATATTTCTTCTCTTGTAATGGGACCATCTATAGCTTGTGATGCCTCATCTGATAACTTTGGTAGTTTAATATTTTCTAAATAGGCATCTAATTTTGTCTGTGCATGTATCAGTATTTGAGTAAGGCTTTTTATAAAAAGCTGCAAAAGCTTTCGATATCTTATGTGGTTTATAAAGAAAGAGCTTCTCTGGATCAGTACTTTAAATTTTTTGTTCAACTGTTAAGTTTTTTGAGTTGTTAATAGTGTAGTAGCTTTACTCCCGTGTTCACAGTAACATTGCTTTGAAAATCTTAGATTTCTCTCAATCTGTTCTGTAAGCAAATTTTCAAGAGCCCTCTTAGCTTCATTAAGTTGAGTTAGATCGTTTGTAGATAGTTTTATATTTACATTTGGCCTCTCTGAGTCTCTTTTTAGATGATGCAAATGAAATTATCTTTCCCCTCATAACTTCTTTGGCTGCATCCCATAAGATCACCAGTGATGTCTCACCTGTGTTGTTGAAGTCAAGGTATTGAGCTAATTCTGTCTTCTTACAATCTTGAAAAGCAGTATCATTGAGAAGTGAAACATTTAGTCTCCAGCAGCTTGGATTAATACATCTTCCTAAGTCCCACACAAAGAAGCTAAGAGGGGAATGGTCACTTAAGGTTAAGTTATGTATATTATAGTCCAGAACTCTACAAGACTCATTTTTAGCTACAAAGAAATAATCAATTCTTGAATATAATGAGTGCGGATTCGAGTAGAATGTGCAATCCCGCTCTCTTGGGTGTGTGTGCCTCCATGCATCAATGACATCAATATCAGAATCTGATAGGTGGCTTTCTTGTATAAAGGCTATCATACATTTAAGATGTTAAAGCTCATTAAGAATTTTTTTCTTCTGTATGGGGTTATGTTGACCCTTAACGTTATAACTAACGACTCTTATACCATCCATCGGTGTTTGCATGTATATCCTTAAACGATACCTCCTTGCAGAGGGATAGTAGAACTGTGCATCTCTGAGGTGAATCTTTAAACATAACCCATAATGGAAAAAAAAGTAATAACACAAACACTTTAACTATATATACTTGAGTATTCTGCTTCCAGACTTCCATTATATTATCCCATAGATATATGGGTCTTCCCTGCAGTAAAATTAGCAATACCACAAAACATATTTGAGTTGAAAAAGAAAAAAACAGGAAAAGAAGGGTTAGCTGGATCATCTGGGCCTTGACTGCAAGCTGTTTTCTGCATTCTGGCAGTGAGTCTGTGCCTCTACCAATTATCACAGACATCCTGCGATGAGACTGGTTTAATTGAGTAGAATACGGCAAGAGGTTTGGTAAGAGTACTTTTGAAATCTGCGAGGTAAACCAACTGTAATCTCATTAAATTATATTGTATTTTGATTTCTAAATAAAAGCTTTAAAACAGCATGATATATCATCTTATAAAATATGTTCTTACTTTCCTTCTGATAGAGGCACTAATATCAAGGTTTAATACATCTCCAGTGTCCCACATTATTCTATTCTCACTACAATACTTGTGTTCTGAATTCCCCGTCTTTCACCAGCAGGTGGTATCCCTAACATCTGGGAATTTGGTCAGGCAGTGAGTAAGACGACTAAGGGGGCCTTCAAGGGCTCTGCTGTAGTTTTTCTCTCGGACTGTACAGCAAACCCTCGTCTGTGGAGGGCAGCATTACGCTTTGGGTAAATGTTATGGAGCCAGGACAGTGACTTTAAAATCTGGAATTGAAAACAAAAACTGGACTGAAAAAGGAAACATTGGCGTTTAAACATTTGTATTGGAAAAGTTGTATTGGCACTCAAAAATAAAACACCAGCATTAAAATGTGTCATTTTATTAAAATATTTATTTGCATTTTGATGTTTTTCAATGACAATGTTCTGATTTTTTCCTTCATGTCACTCATTTTTCAGTGTTTTTTTTCAGTCAGTGGTTTCGTTTCAATTTGATGTCACCTTTTAGCATGGAGAGGAGGGGCTGGGGGGGCAAGGAGAGCATGATTTACATATAATGTTCATACTAAGGAGAGAGCTTTATAAAAAGGAGGTCATGGACCAGAATAGCTTGATGAGCACTGGGTCAGATGATACATTTACATTGCTTAGTGCTGTGGATTATAGTGTATGTCCTAATCATGAACAATGACTTCAAGGAAACAAACACTGAAAAGATACAAAAAACTGTTTATTACTTTCCAAAATGCAAAAAGTGTACAAAGATCTGTTGGTAAGCAGTTACATAAATGAAAAGGAATAAAGAGACATCTGATGGGTGAGATTTTGAAAGCATGTTCCCGTGGTTGTGTCTTATTTATTGAAGTTGCTCAGCTTAGAGTGGAGGGAGACTGTTTCTGATTAAATACAGTGAGGAAAACCTTGACAAGTCTGGTCTCTGACAGTAAACAACACCACTATCATGTCGTATCCTCTGGTGGACGTCCCAAACAGCAACTGAACTGCTGATGTCTCAGTGAGGCAGTTGGTCCTGTTGGAAGCAGATGACGGTACTCTCCTTGGGGAGGAGATGATGCTTAGCGGAGTTTTAGTTGTTCTGGGAGGCCTGCTGCATGATGACTGAGCACAGACTCAACATCTGCAGGTACTCATCTGCACCATCTGACAGGCACTTGCCCACAACCTGAACCAGAGAGGAAACACAAGCACAAACTGAGGTCATCTGAAGGTCTACATGACATATCAGAGTGTATTATGGTCCTCATAAAATCAGTGAAATGATTTACTAGTATGTTGGATTATCTTTGCAAAAACCCAGATAACTGCTCATCAAATGTTGCCTCTTACTACGGAGTAACACCTTTTCCTGTTACGGTCTTAAAAAAGTAAATTTTCAGGGAAGGCTTAACGTTCAACTGTAGCCTAAACCCAGCTGCTGTGTTTTAGAGAAATCTGCTAACTGGGGGGGGATTTACCGATAGATTTGTAATACGAAATGCCATGTGGTTATACGTCGCTTCACGTCAATTTCACGCATTTGCCCAGTAAAACTAATTCATATTTATAATTTAAACATTTCAACTTCATGGTTTTGAACCAGGACAATCAAGAAAAACAAGGTGTGCTAAATTTAGTGGACTACACCTGTTATTTCAATGTGTCAGATCAAGGTTTCAGTACTGATCAGCAACAGATCGGACTCCATTAAATATTAAAGAACACGGATTGGGATCAGGGCCAACAACTTGATCGGGACACCCCTACGAGCCGGTCTTCTGTGTTCCTATTTGCTAAGAGAAGACAAACATGAATTTACAGCATTCCCTTACATCAGCTGTGCGGCTTCGATCCTCAGGCCATCTGATGTCTGATTCAGCTGCAGTTTAGCTGTGGTTCAGCTGAACATGAGCTTGATATGACAGAACAGTCATACATACTGTAATATGCATTTTGTTACATCTGGCACCCGCATCCCTTTTCCTTCTGAATTCCAGTTAGTCTATCTCTGCTGCAACTTGACTCTGAGTCACCACAGAAGCTTACACACTGATACTGCTCTGATTAGTTACTGTAAAGTGAGCATACAATGTGATCCGACCGTCAATCATTGCCACCTGCTGAGCTGAATCAGGCAGATCCTGATGCATCTCATGTCTTGGTCTGAACAATCTTCTCACTCATTAAATACGTGGCCTGTACTGTGTGAATTAACGCCTCTGCTCCTGAAGCTTGTTAGCATATTTAATAAAAGTGTAATAATGCCTGTCTGTCATCACTGCAGCCACACAATAATTACAATATTAGTTAACAAAGAAAACAGAAAGTCAAACAGGAGCCAAAACTTCCTCCAGGATCCCTGAAGCTCCACCAAAATCACTTACTGCCATCTTCTCTGTGATTGCTGACTTCTGCTTGTCAGTCAGCTCCTGCTCTATGATAGACTCATGCAGCTGACTCAGGATCTGTGTGGCAGCATAGCCTTCATCCACCATGTTCTGACAGAGGAGACATTCAACATGTGAGAACGTGAGGGAACACCAGCACAATACACATTCACTGCATCTTAACATCAAGGATACATCACAGATGAAAATGGCTTTTTGGACATCTAAATGTTGTCTTTATTTTTCATGATTAAATATTTAATTTAGAACATCTAACAAGAAAACAAATGCATGTCACACAAAACAAAGTCCTGCAAGTTTAGGACACAAACACAGGGACAAAGCACTCACATGTCAGAACACCTACCCTCACTGCGACCTCTAGTTTCTCAAATGTTCCTTTGAAGCAGATCTGGAGCAAGTTGTCAATCATCTTGGAAGGGATGACCTATAAAAGAGCACAACAACAGAGTGACATGACTGGAACATAGTAAGGCGAGGCTTCAGGTGAGCAGGACGTTTTAACTACAGTTAATAAATCTTCCATCTGTTCTCCTACACGAGACAAAGAAGTACGTCTCACCCCGGCTATTTCAGTGACAGAGCGTTCTGTGATCTCCTTGTTGACGTTGAGGCGCGCAGCACTCTGGAGGAAGGTGATGGCTTTCCGCAGGTCTCCCTCAGACACCCTCACCAATGCTGCTATACTCTAGATGAATAGAAAAACACAACCAAGCATAATCTGAAGTGTTGTCATAACACAAATACAAAAGCAAGTTAGGTATTTCACTTTTTATGAACTTGCAAATTCACCAGGTTGGGGAGCTTTACATTGTTTTGGTAACATTTCAATATTTTACAGACATATCAAAAATATATTGAGAATTGTCTAAACAGATATTCAAATAACTTTGCCACCCTTCCACAAAGAGAGCCTAAGCCCTCTAGTTAGTGATAACCTCACCACACATCAGGACATAATGCCTCCAGATTCTTAGGGTGTTACACATCAAACTTGTCCGGTATGAATTCACATTCGTTTGCTTGGTTCGTTCAGTTTGTTTAGCCTAATGTGAAAGCTGTAAATCAAACGCTGGTGTGGACTAAATACTGGTCCTCTTGAGCTTAAGCGTTAACAGCCCTAGCAACGTTCAGAGGCTTAATTGTCTAGTAATTTTATTAGTTTTAAATGACTGTACTTCTTTTACATCAAAAGTTGATTAGCGAGTCAACTGATTGTATAATCACTCTTAGAACGTGCTATTATTAGTCAATAGGGCCAGAACTAAAAGGAAACAACAAATCTTTTTTTTTCTTGGTTTGGACCAAATGAAACAAACTACAGGTGTGAAAGACAGCTTCAAACTTTGTTACACGTCCACATTACAGCAACGCTGTCATATTCTTACCTCTTTGGTGTACTTGAGGTTCTCCTTCTCACAGATCTCCAGCAGGCGCTCTTCTTGGATTTGATTTGCTAGAGGTTTGAAGCGAAACTTAGAACATCTGGAGGTCAGAGGCTCAATAATCCTAGAGAACACACAGACACACAGCAGGGTTATGATCAGTCACACAGTGTGTGTTTGTGTGTTGATGATTGTGATAAGTCAGCTGACCTGCTGATGTAATTACAGATGAGGCAGAAGCGGGTGGTGCGGGACTCCTTCTCCATGGTCCGCCTGAGAGCAGCCTGAGCCGGTGCCGTCATGGAGTCCGCCTCATCCAGGATGATGATCTTAAAAGGAGGACACGGCTTCCCACTACAAATACAGCAAAACACAGTGATGGAGGGTTTTAGCATTAGTTTGGAATTTAATGACTCAGAGGTACATCTGAAACTATTAATCCCAATGCTAAGGGTCTTTCAAAAAATGAAGGTTTTTAAGTTCACATGGTTGTTATAGAGAAACATCAGGACAATTGCCCTATATTTAAGCATACGTATGATGCAATCAATTCTGACTCACTCTAGGCGAGTCCCAGCTACGGTAAGCTGAGCAAAGTTCTTGACCTTCTCTCTGACGACCTGGATACCTCGTTCATCAGAGGCATTGAGCTCCAACACCCTCTGCCTGTACAGCTCTGGACTGGAGGAGAGACAGTGGAGGATGACGGGATTCATACAAGGAGGAAATCCATGATCAGAAAACAGGTGAATGATCAAACTAAACAAAAAAGGTATATGACAGAACTTTCTGGAAATGCAAAAAGCTGACATTTCTGTTTCTTACCCACAACTCCATTAACAGTTCACTCACCCATAAAGTTCTCTGGCAGCAGCTAAGATGGTGGAGGTCTTCCCTGTTCCAGGAGGGCCATAGAAAAGCAAGTTGGGAAGCTGCAATTAAAACACAAAAACTATTGAGACTATGCCTTCCTGGCTGAAGTACGGATTTCATTTATTTTATTTACTAATTCCCTTTGTTGTGATATTGTTATGAAAGTTCCCCTCCACTCAAAAATTGTTGAATGTTTGAGCTTCACTGTACAGAATGATGTGATGTGCAGAGTTTGACACTAGAAGGATGTTTTCACATTCATCTGCTGAAAGTGGAAAGTTTCTATGTGCTCACTGACACAGAGCATCTTTAAAAGTGATGCCTTCTTCTTCCTCTAAGGCCAATAAGAAAAGCAGTTTATTGAGGAAGATAGGGAGGTTTTAATAGTTTAAATATTCCGCGGCTAAAACAAAGAAAGCTTCATTTAAAGAGAAAAGTCTTACCGGTGCACTGCTGACGCATGACGTAGTACGCGCACGTAGACGTAAACATAGAATTAGAATTGAATAGAATAGATCGGCACCATTGTCACGATACCCGAGCCAGCTATTTGAGTCAGTATCGGTCTGATACCCGATATCATACAAAATAAAAGCGCTGTAAATATAAGATGCAGTCCAAATGAAACGCAACAGTACAGGTAATCCCCTCGCTCCACTCCGCCATGTTGGGTCTCGTATGAAGCGACTCTTTCCATTAATACCATGCATAGCGTAGTCTGAGCTAACCAGCTGCTGTAAGCCCCATAGCAAACACGCAGCCAAACTTCACATTTTACAGTCAACTTTTGTGGTTATGTCTCAGAATTCCAGCAAATCCCAAAGCGACTGTCATCAAAAGCAACTAATATTGTTTCCTTACCATTTTGTGGTCATTTTGAGTCTATCCATACGATTCTACGATCAAAATGGAGGTTTATATTGCAGAGACTGAACCATATGCCTAAAACCTTTTGCTTCCACCTTGTGGGCGTTTAATGGCACTACAGATTACAAATCATCGCGATCTTTCCAACGGTAGGTCACACTAGTACGAGACTTCCTCTGGGCAAGAGCTACATCCGCTTGTAAACATGTGAGACTCGCGTTCAACTCTGGGATTTCAAGCATTACGCACGGCTTCTTCTGCACGTACAGTATTGTTGGTGAACTGTTCACTTTTACAATGGCTGAGAGGCAGGAGAAAAAGGAGTACACCACACTGGAGGCTTTGGAAGATATTCAGAGGGTTAGTGATGTCGAAGTTCAAGATTCTTCCGACAGTACTAACGACGAATATGACTCCGAGGAGGACGACTATTTTACGAGGAATATGGATCCAGTTTATGAGTAAGTTATTGTGTTTCTTTTGCATTTTGAACAACTTTGCATTACGTTTGTTAGTTTCACTGATAATGTAAAGCAACAAAATCGCTGCGACCCCTACAACAACCGATCAGCTGTTTCGATGTAAAAAGCATGGTGGCGCATGCGCGCTGTTTGAAGTTTTGTTTTCTGCTTAACGTTTTGTCGGCATGTTTTTCACCAAATCAACCATATCTGATATTTTACTTATATTTCATGTTAGTGAGTCTGTTACTATTATCGTCTAGCCTGAAAATCTTTGCAACCTTTGCCCCCCCTCCCCTCCCCGTATTAGTAAGGGACCAACTATCATAAACAGCTAGTCAGCAACTATTGTTTGTGTTTTAATTATTTCTGCTGTGTAATTCCGTCATATAAAACTATTTTTTACACATTTGCTCAAGATTTGTCTCTTTTGGCTAAACATGTTATTGTGAATTGGACAGGTTTTGTAACAACCAGTTTTTTAGTCTGTGGAATGATTTTTTGTTCATCATTTGTCCCAATTTGCATAGCCAAGAGGATGAGGCCCCAGGCACCAGCAGCAGCCCTGTAATCACCCAGCCCTCCCCCACTCCAGCTGAGGCATCAACTCCTCCTTCAAGGTTTGTGTATTGAGCAGTCTATTGTGCAAACCATTTTGGTTTCAAACTTGACATGATATATCCATTACAGCTTTATAATTATATTCATAAGCGCTTATGCAGTCAGAATTTCACGTGACTTCATTATTCATCTGAGTATGTTATTTTGATAAACCAATGCAAACTGAGTCTAAAACATCTATCTCTCCGTTTCCATAGTGAGGATGATGAAGGAGGAGACGAAGAGTTTTTGCCACCTGCACGCAAGACACGAGCAAGTTCTGCTACCTCTCGGGGAGCTTCATCCTCTACTTCAAGGTCCCTCTCCCCTGCATCAGGGACGTCAACACGGTCAAAGAGGGGTCAGCAGAGACAACGTAGGCCTGCCAGAAAGCGGCCAAAGTGGGCTACCTCTGGACGTGATGGTGGTGATGAGCAGGAGAGGTGGCGTAATCCAGATGAGCCGGATGTGGAACCACCAAAACCAAAGTTTGAACCGAAAAATCCAGTAGGGCCCAGGATCGACATGACTGTAAAATGGTCACCACTGAGCCTTTTCAAACTTTTCTTCAGCTCCAGTGTGATTCGCACAGTCATCAACAACACTAATCAACATGCAGTAAAAAGGAAAGCATCAGGGATGCAGTACAAGTGGTCTCCCCTAACAGTTGAGAATTTTTATATATTTTTGTCCATAGTCATCTTTTCTGGGATGATCCATGTACATACA
>LKNJ01008046.1:0-11765 GCA_002120245.1 Maccullochella peelii | reverse complement strand
AGCAGAGCTTTGGCGACTTCTACGCACTATGCGCCTCAGTACTCGGCGACCCCGCTCTGTAACTTTACGTGGTCTGCCACTTCGTGGCTGAGGTTCCTAAAGGTTTCCACTTTGCAATAACACCACTTACAGTTGATCGTGGGATATCTAGAAGAGAAGAAATTTCAAGAACTGACTTGTTGCAACAGTGGCATCCTATTACAGTACCACGTTCTAATTCAGTGAGCTCTTTAGAACGACCCATTCTTTCACAAATGTCTGTTAAGGCAGACTGCATGGCTAGGTGCTTGATTTTATGCACCTATGGCAATGGGACTGAATGAAACACCTGAATTCAATGATTTAGTGGCCCAATACTTTTGTCCATATAGTGTATATATGGGGGGGGTAAGAACTTGTTCTCTTGCTGCCATAATTTCTGTATTTCTTTCATTATTTTCAATAATTAAAAAACTAAACTAAAATATTGTGTGTCAAAACCATTTTTATGCTGAAAAACAACAGACAATAGTCACATCTGACTAATCCAGGATGGATGAAGGATTTGGGGTTTCTAACATGTCGGCTATTCCAGTACCGAGAGAGCAAAAAGTGTCAGAAAAGCAAAACCTTTTATTTGTAACCTTAAAGGAAACATATTATCACTCTAATCCTCCCATAACACATCGAAACACACACACACACACACACACACACACACACACAAGTCCCTCTCAGAGGAAATGCTGTCATCAGTTTGCAAACGATAGAATTTTGGGATTAATATGGGAAGTGTGTGTGTGTGTGTGTGTGTGTTTCATCATGACAGAGTAACACACAACAACATGGATTAACATGGGAAGTGTGTGTGATGGATATGTAAAGAGGAAAGATGGATGTTTTGAAAACCTGACTTTACTAAAATACACACAAAACAAACGCACATGCACGCATGCACACACTCATCTCTCATCTAGATGGTATGTGCAGATTAAACACAGGAGACAGATGCCTACAGGTCCTCGTTCTCTCTCTCTCTCTCTCACACACACACACACTAGGATCTCTTACTTTGTATGTCAATAAACTTGAACAGACCAAAACAGGGATCTTCTTTATACATCATATTAGTGAGTGGTAGCCTTATTTTTTTTAACTTTGAACAGAGCCAGGCTAGTATAGTTTCCTACTAAAATGTTGAACTATTCTTTTAAAGGGATTGCTAGTCGATGAAACAGATAATGCTCCCTGTTACTGTGCCAGCATCATAATATTTTGTAGTATGTAATATTATAAGAACAATATGGTCATGAAACCCCTATATCGCCACTTGGAAATATCTCTATTTGATGGATTGCTGTGAAACTTTGTACAGATATTTATGGTCCCCAGAGGATGAATTGTAATGACTTTGGAGATTCTCTGACTTTCCCCTCAATCGCCACCATGAAGTTAACATTTGTGGTTTTTAGGGAAACTTCTTAACAACTGTTGGATACAACTGTTTGTTACCATTAAATTTGCTACACACATTCATGTCCCCCTCAGGATGAATTGTGATAACTTCTGTGATTCCTTAACTTTTCATCTAGCTCCACCATCAGGTTGAAATTTCATTTTGTCCAACTGAAATCCAACCTTTTGGTTTGGTTTGGTTTATGACCAAATACCTTCAAATGGCATTCCCATCAGCCTCAGCTTTACTATATTAGCATGCTAACACTAAGATTGTGAACATGTTATACCTGCTTATAACTCAAAGAACTGTTGGGCTTTAGTACAGCCTCACAGAGCTGCTAACATGGCTGCAGACTTTTGTCCTGTTAAACTGGGAATAACAAACCTTAAGTCATTTCATTCAGTTTTTACAAAATGAGAAATTAAGTTAAAAGCAATTTTACCAAACTATGTGAGAAAATGAAAAACCATTTGACTGTGGACATATTGATTTTAATTTATGACATTCATCAGATGTAATTTACAGTAGGCAAAATTTGTATTTCTCTACTTTCTGTTCATACTACAAATCTCATAAATCTGATGGTTGGGACTGAGGAATGAACTAATGACATTAAGACTATAAGAAATTGACACAGAAAGTGAAAGTAGTCGAGGAAGTTACATGTACAAGAGTTAATAGCTGGGTTTTATTGTGGCTGTCTCAGTGACTGCTGGATGATTGTTGAACCATCTCAGTGCGACATTCCTCCATCTTCATCAATAGATCAGTTGTCATGGGGTGATGGTCACCGTGGGTGAGCTTTATGATTTGATAGGCCTGGGAGAGAAGAAATGAACATGCTCACAGAGTGCCTTAGCTGTCATTCCTGCTATTGCTGCAACAAAGAGGGACTGTGTACTGTGCTGAGTGTACTGCAGTTGAACGAATGTAACTCTACAAAATTTAATAAGATGTTTAAAAAGGAAACGTTTTGTAATTATTTTAATGTAGCTTGTGTTTGCAACCTGTCTGATCACATCTTTTGTTGAATTCCTCCAGATTTCTGCAATTAACTTGGTGAGTAAAATGTTATAACTGATAGGAATGATTGCCACATGCTTGCACTGTAGCAATTGTCAGTATTTCACCCCTCACACCTGTTTGAATGTGTCCAAAGCGTCCTCAATATGTTCCATGTAATGTTGCAGTTTTCCGACTCTCATCAGCTGGACTCCATGGACCGGATGGGGATCAGGGTAGTACTGCCTTTAGAGAGGAGAGAGAAAGAGAAGATGAAAACGGAGGGAGGGACATTGGTGAAAGACGTTTTCTGTTCACTTGGTGAATAGATTTTGCCATTTCACCATAACTTTTACACAGATCTGTCACTCAATGTGTCTAAATATTATTGGTTTTACTCCTTTTATGCTGTTGTTCTTCTAGTTTCCCACAGTATGTATTATTATTGCAATTCTAATTCCCTTGTGCTTTTTGCTGAAAAGTGCTATATACTGTTAATAAAATTACCATTTTTAAGCTCAAAGAGGAGTCTTATCTGAAAATGACTAAACTGCAATTTATAAATCATATACTACTATATTCCATCAGAATGTCTTTAGAATTTGCTTAGTTTAAAGGCTCTAATCCATAATCTATTCATCGATCCATTGATTTTTCTGTCACTTATCCAGGCCCAGGTCATGGGGTGTCAGCAGGCTAAGCAAGGTAGCCCAGACATCTATTCCCCCAGCCCCGTTTTCCAGCTCCTCCTGGAAGATCCATCATGACTTACTGCCAAAAATACAGAAACACCTCTCCCTCTGGTTATACACCGCTGGATGGCTTCTATCAACAGTCCTGTCACCTCCCCACAAGACACCCAGAGGGACACGATAAAAAACATGTGGGCTGGATGGCCAAACTCCTCCGGTATCCTTGCAAGAGAAAAGAGCTGGTCCAATGTTGCATGACCGGTATATATTCCGCATTACTCCTCATTAATCTGAGGTTCAACAATCGCCCTCAATCTCCTTTCCAGCGCCTCGGCATAAGCTTTCTCAAAGAAGCTGAGCAGTGTGATGCCCCAGAAATTAGAGCACACCCTCTGGTCCCATTTTTTTTAAAACATGAAAACCACCACAGGCACTGTCCTTGAACGCCTTGAATGACATGAAAATGATGAGATGACGTTTTGGAATGAGGATTGGCAGTTAGATTTTTATTCTGTTCATCTTCATAAGGAATTTATTTGACTGAACAATTTGAAACCATGCAAACTATACTTCTGTAACACTGACTAGTAAGTATTTGTTGATATCTTTAACCGTTTCTCGGCAGCCATGAAAAGCCATTACATGATGTTTGATCATTTACTTTTAAATGGAAGTGTACACTAGAAGTGGCTACAATGTGAAAAATATGTACTTTACCATTCGCTTTAATTTGTCAGTTTGCTCTCTGTTACTGTGAAGCCTGAGGCTATCCACTGACAGTTACAGCACAGACATCAGATAACAAGGCAGATGATTAAATGGACAGGACTAATAAAATATGCTTTGCCAGTCAGTGTCTGTATGCAAGTGTGGTGCATATACAAGTAGGAGTGAGTGAGAAAGAGGAATTGTCTTAACAACAGCAAAAAAAAAAAAGAGATTATTTAAGTATGTGCAGGTGTGCATTAAGCATGTCTCCGTTTTTGTTGTCTGAACATACCTGCCTGAACATGTGGGTGTGTCTGCATGTGTGTGTGTTTCGCCTGTTGGTGTGTCTGAGCTCCCACTTCTCTACATTATTTGGCATCGTAACTCTTTCATTTAATTCCTTTCAGTTCCAGTTTCACTACTTTAACAAATAGACAGACAAGCACAGCTAATACTGCACATATTCCCATGATAAATGCACAAAACCAACATGTAGAAAGACACACAAACGCATACTGTATGTATGTATACTCCTACCACTTGCATGTACTGTACTTGCACATACAAACGTGCTCAGACAAGCATGTACACAGTGTTTCTATGAACTGTGTATTTATGCGTGAATATACTGTTTATTAACCACAAAACAAACATGTGCACTCTGTCACCTCTCAGTGAAAAAGATACAGAAAGAGAAGTGCTGCTTGACATTATTTGTCAAGGTTTTGATCAGTGATGTGTATCCATGGAGACAGAGAGAGTTCTGATCAGCCTGATCAATGATTTTGACATTAAGAGACTCCCGCAACCCTCATAGAAGGGACACACACACACACACACACACACACACACACAGGGGAAACATTTCTATATGATCTATCTGTTTGAATCTATTTAGCCAGTTTGAAATTTTTCATCTAAAATGCTAATAATTATGTCACAACTGAATTTTTATCTATTTGTATGCACACATGTATGCAACTGGATATGCATTGACGCTTAATGAGACACACTGACGCTTAATGACCTTTGTATACACAGTACACCCCACCCTACACATGTATAAACATATATGCTTTTAAGAGACAGTTCACACACACACACACACACACACACACACACACACACACACACACACACACACACATAAAGAACGGGGACATTCCCTGTCCTATAAAGATAAATACACACCAGACACTTTTAGGAAGCAGCTTTGTTGTAGGTAAACACTGGAGCTCTCAAAACACTCATTTACCTGACTCTACTTGTCATTTATCCTCTTTTCTTCTCTATCCCCCTCCTCTAATCTCTCCTTCCTTTCCCTTTTTCACAGGTCCTTCGCTCTGCTCCTTCCTGTTTATATTTGTGCTTTTTGCCCCGCTAGCTGCAGGGATTAAAGTTGGTGATGCCAGTCGGTTCCTTCTCTCCTCTGCTGTCCTCCATTCATTCCTCTCCTCCACTCTCCCTCTGCTGCCCTCTTAAGTCCTCTCTCTCTCTCTCTCTCCTCTTGATTACACATATAAAATGTGGGTTTTTTTTGTTTACATTTCATATAACCGCTGTAAGATGGCATTTAAATGCTCGCTGACAAAGCGAGACACAATCCCCACTCCATTTAAATTTCTTGTCTGGCTCACTCTCTCTCTCTCTCTCTCTCTGACACTCACAAACAAAAAGGGCTGAAAGTAAACACAGACACACGAATACACACATACACACCAGCTTTAATGTATGAGCATGCATGCACACAAAGATAAGGTCAATTTGAATCCACTTCACCCTCTATAACCTGCTGTATTTGCCAGATTTCACTTCTCTCCAGAGTAAACAAACCACAAGTGGGTTCAATATGCTCTAAATTCAATCAGAAACAGCACTGCATCTGCTATTAACAGAGCATTAATCTTAATTATTTCTTTTTGGACTGAAACTGAAAATAGCAACCTTCTTACGCCAAACGTTTTTCACTGTTTGATTTAAAAGGAAAATCTGTTTTGTGCCGCGACTGAAATCAAAGTTAATGATCTAGTAGTGGCCACAGCCAGAGTCATTTAAAACTCTATTGCTTCTTAGATAATTTTCCAGCACAATGCAGATTTTCACTCACAATGCTAATAGCCCATTTGTTCATACCATCAAGTCTAACTACTAACTGACAAGCCTACCAATTACAGAGGTCAACCCTGATCCTGTGGGTGAAATTGAATCATCAAACAGGAAGTTCAAAGACTAAACCAACAACATTAGTCCTCCATGAATAACAACAAGTTACAATATTGATTTAATCACCAAGCCAGTGATTCAAGCTGCCATGACATGCAAACACACACAACACCAAACTGCAATTATACTTCCTCTTTGCATATAGAACCACAGAGCAATTAAAATAATTTCATTAACTTGCTGTCTCCTGAATTCTTCCGTCCTTGTTTTCCCCGGGAGAGTAAATTGAAGGGAAATACGGTCTTGCCGTATGCAGCTAGTTAGAAAGCCATAGCTCTCGGCTATGAGTAAGAGAAGGGGCAAGAAGGAGAAATTAATAGTTGTGGAAAAGTGTAGCATTTCCAGGCAAATGCAGTGGAACTAATGAGGCTCTTGTTCGGAACAAAAGATCCACTGCCTGCTGTTAGTGAGAGGGTAACATGGATTATCTTACTAAGTAGAAAACCGAAGAAAGAGAATGAGGAAAGATTAGCTGTGAGTATTCTCCTTAATTACATATTGTTTTCTGTCCAATGCAACAGTAATTTACATTCTACATTTCTACAGTTTAGCAAACTTAGCACCGCCATGCATCTGTTACTAAGACAAAGAACACTTAGATAAGCTTTAAATCACAGTTGAACTATTTAGCCGACCCTTCTTTCTGAGACACATTATCAGCCTTTGTGGCTTGCTTATAGGTAACCAATGCCTGCTCACTACCTCTCACGTGAGGCTGCATATGTCTATGAGCAGTATTGTTTTATTCTAATAATCAAAAAGTAAATATATCCAGGATTTCACAAGAAAAATGCAAAAGATTCAAGAAAAGTCAAATTTTCTTTAGTGGAAACATATTTCTTCAAGGTCTTTCCTAACTTATTAATCATCTTGAAACCTCGCATATTTATCATGCAAACTCACCGGTTTGGGAGCACACTGATAGATTGTGAAATCCAAACATAAGCAGATAACACCCCGGTATGCATTCTGCAACCAGACTCTGAATTTAAGGAATAATCTGCCATTATATCCACAACAGGAGTTTTTTTGGGAAAGTATTATTTTGTATACCTTCTTTTCTTGTCTTCTCCTACTTCAGTTAGAGATTTCTTCAAAATACTTTTGTCTCCACCAGAGAATGGCAAGAACAGTGCTGTAATGGTGCTGGTTTTAAAAGAATTTGTATTTCATGTGCTACCACCAACAGATCCGTGAAGACTGACAACGTGGGTGCACTTCACTGGTCTATCGAGGCCACTGTCAATGCAGAAATCTAATGCAAGAGATGTCTCTCTATAAAAAAGCCAAATGTTTTAGCAAAACAGTGCATCTGGAGAGAGAAGTCCTTGCTAGAGGGACCAAAAACTGCAAATGAATGAAGATGAGAAAGTTTTAGCTATTACTCTCTATTAGTGCTGCCCTGCAAATCTCAATGGGATGTCACATCTCCTCTGTTTGGGCAGATACCCACAGAAATGAGCGAAAACAAACAACACTAAACAACTAAATGCATCTAGAGAGGCAACATGTCAAAATATCTCTTTTAACACTGTTTGAGTTTTTCAAGCTGAAGCTTTACTTTATGTGCATTCACGTAATCGTGTGTGTGTGTGTGTGTGTGTGTGTGTGTGTGAGCATGTCTATAGCAGTAAAATATATATGTGCAGCATGGAGGAATTCAATAAGCTTGCCGTGTACAGCCTGCAGTAGGTGTGCATGATTTGCACACAGGAGCAGGGAAAAAACCCTCATCACAAACTGAATAGAGAAACAGAAAAAAGACCTGCAGAGAGAGAGAAAGAAGAAAGGAATACAGAATGAGGGGAAGGACAGGGGTAAGAGACAGATAGAGAACTCCTGCAGCTATCGTTCTTCGCTGCCATCTGAAGAGCCCAGAGGAAGATAGGAGATGAATATGGAAGATCCTCCTCCCACTCTCTCTCTCTCTCACTTTTTTCTCCTCTTCTCTTTCCTTTTTTTTCTTTTATTGTTGTCTCCCCAGTGCATTCCTCTACTCCTCTTTTTGTCCATTTCCCTCATTTTATACCTCATTTTTTCCCCTCTTCCTTGAGATACTGCCAGTCATTTTACTTCCTTCATTTCCCTCCTCTTTTCTCTCTCAGGTTGTACTCTTCTGCTCCTCTCTCATTTTTCATTTCTCACCTGCTTACATCCCCCCTCTCTCACGCTTCTCTCTGCTCTCGCCCTAAAACCCCCACAACCATTCACATTTGCTTCCTTGAGACACATTTTTCTCAGCTTCTTTCAACGGACACCAATCTCTCCATCACCATCTCCCCATCACCATCTCTCTTTCTGCTGCTCTGTGTCTGCTTATTTATTGATAGGCTGTATTACTGTTTCTCTCCTGTGAATATGTTGTTCTGTGTGTGTGTGAGAGACAGCACGGCTCTGCCACTAGAGCTCTGCCCTTACACTTACACACACACAAAAGGAGGTAAGGATGTGTGAGGGCTGAAGGTCCTCATCCAGAAGCAAATTAAAACTGTTGATGCACTTTACTGTAATCTGACATGTAGACCAAACTAAAACTTTAGACTTATTTTGTCCACAATCATTTTATTTTAGTAATTTCCCCCTTTATTAGAAGAAGTGCATTTCTTAAGAGATTTTTTATGTCTGTTAATTTCATGTGCTCCCTTTCATCTACTCCTGTTCCCATGTTTTTCTTTCCTCTTCTCTCTGTTTATATATCTGCTGTCTTTGTAATGTCACCACTTTACTTTTCCTTGAATTTCTCCTCTTTTATTCTTGTACTTTTTTGTAAATCTTGTACTTTTAAATACAAAATATGTTAGGTCCTAACTTCAACCAATTAAGGCAAAACAAATGATGGTGGCTTGCCAGCCCAGATATCACACTGAATCTAGAGATTTGAGGACATTTAGCTGGGCAGCTGGCTAAAGAATAAAGCTCATTTTAAAGGTTTTCCAAATACCAGTCTACGGATTATATTTTGTAAAATGAGTATTTTCTAAAATACACAACAGTATTCCATAAACAGATGCATGACTCTGATGCCTGTCCACAAAACATGATCAACCCCAAAGTAACAACAAACAACCAAACACTGAGTACCACAGATTTAAAATGTCTATCACATCTAATCTGCGATGTGTCAAAGCAGATTACTACGGCGAAATGCACTGTAACACTTTGTATGGTCACCCGGCCGCACACTTCCATTATGTTCTTTATGACTTGCAGAGTTGTACTTTCTTGAGTTTCCGGAATTTGCATTTCTTTAAGCCACACATGTGTTGTCAAATTAGTGAATGTGTTTCTCAATTTGCTTTTTGCTGGTGTTTTATTCATTTGATTTTATTTTTTTCCAAAATGTGTCATAAGTGCCATGAGCCATAGTGATGGAGATGTTTTCCTTATTTGCTTGTGTTTTGCACATTTGCCTGTAATTTCTAAAGTTGCAAAGTCTAACTTTGTAAACCAACACTGTTGAGCTTTATTTCCCCTCCACATAACAGAAGGAAATCCTTGTCTCCTTTATCAGGTCAAAGAGTCAAATTTGGCACACTGTGAAATCTCCTCAGTCTTTCAACACTGCTTTCAGTGCTCATTCTGCAGTTTAAACTGAAAAAGGATGAATTTTATGTTAGCCTAACTGATCACTATGTTTTGATCTGTTAAGTAAAGTTTTCCCCATTATGTATTCCAGGTAATCTGCCTGAGAATCTCCTCATCTCTTTGAGTGTTAAAGAACGATGGAGTTTGTTCTAAAATAACATAAAATGCCGTCTGGAAGCCTTGTAACGACTACGAAAGCATCAGGATTGAGTAGCAGCCCAAATCTTTGAAGTAATAACTTTAAAGTAATAATCCACATTAGTAAAGACAGTTATGCAAGTCTGCCTTAACTAAAGGAGTTGCACTTTGGATGCACTCTGGATGAGTTACTCTTGTCCTTTTCCTCACGTTGCTTACCATACTAGTATCAGTCCCTCAATCCAAACACATACAGTGGGGCAAAAAAGTATTTAGTCAGCCACCAATTGTGCAAGTTCTCCCACTTAAAAAGATGAGGGAGGCCTGTAATTTTCATCATAGGTATACCTCAACTATGAGAGACAAAATGAGAAAAAGAAAATCCAGAAAATCACATTGTAGGATTTTTAAAGAATTTATTTGCAAATTATGGTGGAAAATAAGTATTTGGTCAATAACAAAAGTTCATCTCAGTACTTTGTTATATACCCTTTGTTGGCAATGACAGAGGTCAAACGTTTTCTGTAAGTCTTCACAAGGTTTTCACACACTGTTGCTGGTATTTTGGCCCATTCCTCCATGCAGATCTCCTCTAGAGCAGTGATGTTTTGGGGCTGTCGCTGGGCAACACGGACTTTCAACTCCCTCCAAAGATTTTCTATGGGGTTGAGATCTGGAGACTGGCTAGGCCACTCCAGGACCTTGAAATGCTTCTTACGAAGCCACTCCTTCGTTGCCCGGGCGGTGTGTTTGGGATCATTGTCATGCTGAAAGACCCAGCCACGTCTCATCTTCAATGCCCTTGCTGATGGAAGGAGGTTTTCACTCAAAATCTCACGATACATGGCCCCATTCATTCTTTCCTTTACACGGATCAGTCGTCCTGGTCCCTTTGCAGAAAAACAGCCCCAAAGCATGATGTTTCCACCCCCATGCTTCACAGTAGGTATGGTGTTCTTTGGATGCAACTCAGCATTCTTTCTCCTCCAAACACGACAAGTTGAGTTTTTACCAAAAAGTTCTATTTTGGTTTCATCTGACNGTCAGATGAAACCAAAATAGAACTTTTTGGTAAAAACTCAACTTGTCGTGTTTGGAGGAGAAAGAATGCTGAGTTGCATCCAAAGAACACCATACCTACTGTGAAGCATGGGGGTGGAAACATCATGCTTTGGGGCTGTTTTTCTGCAAAGGGACCAGGACGACTGATCCGTGTAAAGGAAAGAATGAATGGGGCCATGTATCGTGAGATTTTGAGTGAAAACCTCCTTCCATCAGCAAGGGCATTGAAGATGAGACGTGGCTGGGTCTTTCAGCATGACAATGATCCCAAACACACCGCCCGGGCAACGAAGGAGTGGCTTCGTAAGAAGCATTTCAAGGTCCTGGAGTGGCCTAGCCAGTCTCCAGATCTCAACCCCATAGAAAATCTTTGGAGGGAGTTGAAAGTCCGTGTTGCCCAGCGACAGCCCCAAAACATCACTGCTCTAGAGGAGATCTGCATGGAGGAATGGGCCAAAATACCAGCAACAGTGTGTGAAAACCTTGTGAAGACTTACAGAAAACGTTTGACCTCTGTCATTGCCAACAAAGGGTATATAACAAAGTACTGAGATGAACTTTTGTTATTGACCAAATACTTATTTTCCACCACAATTTGCAAATAAATTCTTTAAAAATCCTACAATGTGATTTTCTGGATTTTCTTTTTCTCATTTTGTCTCTCATAGTTGAGGTATACCTATGATGAAAATTACAGGCCTCCCTCATCTTTTTAAGTGGGAGAACTTGCACAATTGGTGGCTGACTAAATACTTTTTTGCCCCACTGTATCCACATTTAACAGCAGAGGAAGTTTTTCTTCCTTTAAACCTGAGAACATATAAGCCATCCATGGGTGAAACACACACACACACACACACACACACACACACACACACACACACACAGTGACTCACCTGTACGCTGGAAGTGTTTTC
>LKNJ01008045.1:0-13056 GCA_002120245.1 Maccullochella peelii | reverse complement strand
TTAACTGTTAATAAATTCAAACCCACCTGTGTGTCTCTTTTCTCTGTCTTTCTCACACACACACACAGTAATACACTACACATACAAACATATAGACAGTAAGACACACAAACTGGTTTTTCTATCTTTGTGGGGATATTTACTACTTCAGCCTGTTTCTACTACTACTTCTACTAATACTTTTTCTTCAGCCTTTAACGCACTTTTTCACATTTCTGCATTTTCAGCAGTGTTCTGCAAATTAATCGTGCAGGACTACACCTGCACATGCTGATGTTGGAGTTGTTCTGGTCTGAGGGAGATTCAACTGACATGCAGGGAACAATAAATACCTGGGAATGATGCCTTGATGCTGGAGGATATCGAACATCATAGTACACCAAGTTTATTCATGGTCACCATGTATGCTGACTGGCTAGTACAAGAATGGTACAGTAATATACTAAAGACATTCAGATGAGATGATGTTAACTTTCCCCAACCATTCCCTTTTATTAGTCCCATTGAACACTGCTGGGATTCATTTAAATGCAGTGTCCCTAGAAATGAGCATCCACCCACAAAATACTGAGCAGAGTTGAAGCAGGGGCCAAATGTACTCCCAACTTGTTCCTGAACACAAAAAAATGATGTTACAATTCACCAGTGCAAATATAATAGGCAGATTTTTGTTCTGCATTTGTACAAATTCCCCTCCACTCAAAAATATGTCACTTGGATGTTTGACCTTCACTACCATAATCATTGTGAAAGTCATTTTCTTAAAGCTTAGATGCAAAAAATGTCACATTTTCATCTGCCTGATAAAGTTGAAACAAACTCACTCTCTTGTAGACTATTAAATGCAGTATTTGTTTGTTTAATGCCTCAGCAATTAAAAGGGATAATATTTTAGGTCCACTATGTAAATTAGACCTTTGTCAGTGTTCTTCAACTATTGTTTCTATTTCGTCACTATTCATTTTGTTTGTGATTTCACTTAAATGAAGTAGGATGCAGTACCACATACTCACCCAACCCTGTGCAGATCCCTTAAAGGGCCTGGTATCTGTGTGGAGTCCAGGCAGCCAGAGGGACTGCCAGCAGTGGGATCTCACCTCTAATCCTCCATAAAACACTGACTAAAAACACAAACAGCTGCTCGGCCCTGTCCAACTGCTGAAAATGTTCCAAAGCAGAGAGCCAAAAAGGAAGGACATGTGTACATTCCTACCAAAAGACAAAAATATGCCTGAATGTTTTTTATTGACTGGATTCAGTTCTAATGCCAGAATATACTGAGTGATTACATACTGCTGCACTTACAAAATCAATGCTGAATAGTATGGGGAAACTCACATACATTACAACTATACCCCTTGCAATATAAAAGCAATTTACTCCTAGGATGATTGTCATAGAAAACCAGTGGTTCATGAGGACACTTCTGTAGCTAAAAGCTTTACTTTTTAACAATATCCATCAAAGTGCCCTGAGATAACTTTGTTATGATATGGCGCTATATAAATAAAACTGAATTGGATTGAATATTTACAAATAGTCAATTTCATATAAAACCTTCAGTGTCTAAAAAACACCAGCCAAAATATGACTGAGAGAATAAACAGGAATAACACTTATATCACTTCAAGTTCTTTGTCTAGCCGTGGTGGTTATTTTTCCCCCATGACTGTGTCTTCTGGGCATGGCTCAATTCAGTTCTAGTAAAAGTGAGCCCTTATCTCCCTGGCTACTATCAGGCTGAAAATGCCACTGATGGTGTGACCAGTAAACAGACCCAAACGCAGTTTGTTGGGTCTATCTATGCAGCAGAAGGCAGTGGGGTCAGGCAAGGTATCAAACAAAAGGTTTATTAATATCCATCACACCCAGAGTATTAATAAACTGCACACATGCTTAATACCAAAATGATGAGAGAGCAATGGTGAGTGCAGCTTTCTATTCACAGAACACTCGCTGTCTAGGGGTGGACTGAGACTTTACCTGTTCTAGTTAATATCAATTTGCAATTTCCTGGGAGCACAAGAGTGTCCATACCCAACAGGACCTTTTTCATTAGTTTATTGTAAATTATTAGGACAAAAACTGTGAATCCATGGTGTCTATTACAGAATATTAGTATTAGTCTTATTAAAGACTTATTAGTATTATTAAATAACTTGATACCCTCCCAAAGCTCAAAGATTAAACATGTTACTATTAAAAAGTATGCTGTAAATTAGCTCTTCCTTTTCATGATAACAGATCTTCTTTGAACCAATCGGTAAGCAGCCAGTCAAACTGTATGTGTGGAGAGGAGAAGACGAGAAGTTGAATTTGTCTATGGAGAGTGGAAAGAAGAATTGTACCAAAGATGATTACATTTGAATACAAAGACTTTGCTGTGGTAAACAAAAACAGACAGCAATACAACAACTTGCATTGTGTTTGACATTTGAGGTCATTACAAAACAGCAGTAGTCTTAGAACAAGCAATTTCCCTCAGGGTTAATGAGGCATAGTAGAAAACACAGTGTGACAGAATGGAATTTTTTTTAGATACTATAAGCAGAATATAGTTTCTGTATTATTGTTTTGTTGAAAATCAAGTTTAAATGTGAGTTAATTGAAAGCTAATTTTGGAGGACGCCTGATCGAACAGTCCTACCTCCGACTTTGTACGACCAGCGGAAGGGAGCGCAATAGTCAAAACCCAAAATATCTCAAGAGCAACAAATCAGTCCAATGAGATGCGATGTTTCTTTGCTTGCTACCAAGTATAGCAACTTACAGTGTCCTGCCTGAACATATGATTTTTGACAAGAATTACTAACGCCATTCATTTGATCATTACTCCAAATAGAAATATAGACAACAGTTTGACGTGACAGGGTGGCTCTGCTCTTGGGTACGCTCCATGTGGCTGTAGTGTAGCATAACAGCATGGAATACACATTTACATGAAGAGTGCATTTTCAGTAACCCACAATACAAAGCCTATCTACACATCAAGTATATACATAAGTAACATAACATACATACATATACATATAATACATACATCATACATACATAAATGAATTCAGTCTAAGGTGACTCAGGACACACTCAACAGGCAGAAAGTTGAAATATTAAAAAAGGGGTTCTGCACAACCACTTGATTGTTGCATTTATTAATAATTATTTTATTTCATTTTTTTAACATAGTCAAATTTGTTCAAATCTATTGTGAATATAGACGTACAACAGTGAACTGTAAATAAAAAATGTTTCTCCTACTGTTCTTTTTTTTCCAGAGCAAAAAAAAAAACCCAGACCCCACTGGTCACAGTTGCACACAAACCACATACTGTGTGCAGCAGGATGAATAAATTTAAAATGACATGTGAACTTGATTTAAACTATTTTGGCAGGAAATTTTATTTTTCACCTAAGTAGCAATTCATACCTTTCTTGTTACACTCTGCCCCTCTTTTCTCCTCCTCACAGGCAATAAATAGAATCTGGTTTCCGTCCACGACCAGCCCTCACTTGGAAAAAGAATTTAGCACAAGAGATGATGGAAAAAAGTGTGGTAGAATTAGAGAGAGGTTACGCTTGGGTGAGTCACCAACGAGTTATGCTGGAGAAAGTACCTGGCAATGTTCCAGAAAAATCACATTATTTGAATGTGAACAGAGAGGGCAGCCAGACATCATGAGAGCCATAGAGAGCCATGTCATAAGTGATGAAAGTGATGGCGATTACCACAATGTGTGGGTGTGAGGGTAAAGGGGTATGTGTGGGAGTAGTGTACCTGTTGATGTGTATGTGTGTGTATTTGTGTGTGTGTGTGTGTGTGCACGTGATAGTTAGCAGGTCACGGTGGTGCCCTTGGCCTTGTAAGGCAGGGTCATCTGGTGTTATATATTTGATCCCGGCCTTCCCTGCAGGTCTAGCAGCTGCTTCCTCTTCACCTGGCCTTTGTAAGTCTGCACAACTGTACTTTGTTGTATTTTGTATTCTTGCTGTTTTTCATACTGTATTTTCCATTGTCTAAACTAAAAAGTAAATAGATTTAAATATGATTTGCATCATGATGGGAAGGTACCCGTTTAAAAATTTGAAACATAGCACAAGAGTGACATGCTGTACTTAACAACTTAACAAGGTGTATGCCACACCAAATTAAAATATCTTTGTCAGATATATTTGAACATTGTTGATGTTGATGTGGTAAGCTACTGTAATTCAGACATTTTACAATAACTTTAAAATATCATATTATATAATTTATATAATATTAGTTTTCTCTGCCCACTTCAGGTGGATCACTGACTTATACTCTGAAGTCTGAGCTCACCTGTCATCTGAGTTGAACCCACCGGTAAATTCTCCTTTCCTAATGCTTTCATAGCAATTCATATTATAGAGTTAAAGACTGATATGCTGTGACTATGTTCTTCTGTATGAGACAAAAATGGATTTGTAAATAGTTAAAATCCAAATTCTAGAGAAAGAGTGATAACAATTCCTATAGTGATATTAAGGTGAAGTATCAGATACAGACAGAGTCAGGCTTTTACCAATCACTATTACCTGTATGTACATTAGTGCAGCCATGGGGGATGCAGAGATGTCTGTGTTTGGGGCAGCTGCCCCATTCCTGAGGAAGTCGGATAAGGAGCGTATGGAGGCGTCCACTCGTCCCTTCGACATAAAGAAGGAATGCTTTGTCCCGGATCCAGTGGAAGAGTTTGTGAAGGCAACCATCACCAGCCGAGATGGAGACAAGGTCACTGCAGAGACGGAGCGTGGGAAGGTTAGTGATTACGTTTCATTTCAATGATAAAATTACTATCAACCTAAAGCCTAAGCTTAACAGTGCAAGCACAATGCTGAACTACAGCTATAATCTGGGAACAACCTGAGGTACAAGGCAGGCTTTGGATGGAGTTTGTATATTGGTAGAGTTTGTAAATTGGTAGAGATAAAAGTTATGTTAGACAAATCTGTGTGAATTCATTAATCCACAATGAAAAAGGTTTAACCTACCTAGAATGCAAAAAGATAAACCAGAGACTGCTCCACTTCATTCCTCAGTGCGCTTGAAACCAATCTCTCCAGTAACAGAATCCATTTAGTCATTTTGACTAACTGGGTCACTCCAGTCACCAGGGTCTGTTAGAGCAGCACATTAGATGAGTTTATGTGGGAGTCCTTGTCTGGGACCAGGTGTTAATCTGAGTGTAAATCTATGTGTGATTTAAAGCATCTATCCTTGAGTGAGTGGAAATACAAGTTCGAATGGGAGCCTGAGTGCTACTGCAATTAAAGTGTCTCCAGTCACTACACTGAGCAGCTGAGTGCCATCCGGCAATAACAATGTGTGGCATGCTTTGTAATGTTACACGAGCAATGTTATATAGGGTATAATAGGTTAGCACATGCAGGTAACAAAAACAACAACAGAAACTGAAATATTTTTACTCACTCATAAAACATTTCCAAATGAAATTTATGTGACCATTACATGTTAATCAGAAAACTGCATTCCTTTTCATTAGACTGTGACTGTCAAAGACTCTCAGGTTCTGCAACAAAATCCTCCAAAGTTTGACAAGATCGAGGACATGGCCATGTTGACCTTCCTCCATGAACCGGCTGTGCTGTTTAACCTCAAAGAACGTTATGCAGCATGGATGATCTATGTGAGTAGACTGTACTGTGCGCCACTCAAAGCATGGTTCATAAAAGTTTGGTCCCACAAACCCAAACTGTAAGCCTTGTGCCTATCTGGATGTGAAAAAATGGTAATTATACACTCATAGACAATGTGTTCATGGTTAATTTTGCACCTATAGATATTGTTCCATTAGCATTAGTTTTCTCTTTAAGATGTAAACAAAAACCAAATCATGGACTGAAAGTCCATGAAAGTACAGGGATCAGGAATAAGAGAATAGTATGTCCAAAGCCTGAACTCATCAATATATCAAATGTTTTAAATTTATAAATGGCAAATGTTTGAAGTTTAAACAGTAATGATTTTTATGTGAATCTCAGACCTACTCTGGGCTCTTCTGTGTGACTATCAACCCCTACAAGTGGCTGCCAGTCTACAACCAAGAAGTGGTTGATGCCTACAGAGGAAAGAAGAGGAGTGAAGCTCCTCCTCATATCTTCTCCATCTCTGACAATGCCTACCAGTACATGCTGGCAGGTAAAACCTAATAACACAGATAATGTAACTTTTGTTACATATAATAATGCTGAATCTTGATACTAACAAAACTGTACTCTCTCAAACTTGTTTTGTAGACCGCGAAAACCAGTCAATTCTGATCACGTACGTAATTTCTTATATTTGAAAAGCATCCATGACACTATACGCTCTGAAATAAAGTCTTATTCTACATTATGCCACTGTAAGTATTGATCACTGACTTTGACTATTACAGTGGAGAATCTGGTGCAGGAAAGACTGTCAACACAAAGCGAGTCATCCAGTATTTTGCAAGTATTGCAGCTGGAGGCATCAAGAAAGACCCCAATGCCAAAGACAAGGTAAATAATAAGCTCTGTCAAATGTGTGATTGTTGGAGAGGTTCTGGAGAGTGTTAAACTGACTAAAATTACAGATAACACAGGTACAACAACAAGATGAGTGTCACCGTCAACTCTTACCCCCTTTAACTGAAATGGAATAGATTTGCCTTACTTGCCCAGTTGAATTCCTGGTGTAAAGTGACACAGCCAAGAAATCTTGTCTGTGCACTGGTGGCAAAAATCACAAACTCACCAGCAATGGCTTAAACTCCTTTCACAATTTCCATTTTTTAATTTGTAGGTAAAGAAGTTTTTCAAACTTTAAAAAACTGAAATATCACTTGATGCCACCAGAGGCTGCTAATGTCTCTTTGTGTAGCTTTAAACATTATTTGCAGATTGAGCATACACAATGTTCCTCTTGACAGGGTACCCTGGAGGATCAAATCATTCAGGCTAACCCTGCTCTGGAGGCCTTTGGTAATGCCAAGACCATCAGGAATGACAACTCCTCCAGATTTGTGAGTGTCTAATCTTTGTGTGACTGAATTGCGATTATTATGTATTCAATTCCCATGAAAACACAATCAGTAACAGATATTAAGGATTCTTTATAAATACAAACTTTATCCTTTCAGGGTAAATTCATCCGAATTCATTTTGATACCAGAGGAAAGTTAGCTTCTGCAGATATTGAAACATGTAAGAACAAACACCCTTATCCTACATACACTAATAATGTAAACATAATTTATGTTTTATAACATAGTAATATAGGTGATTTTACACATGGCAGTATTTTCACTCTTGTATTTTTGACTTGTCAGACCTTCTCGAGAAGTCTCGTGTGGTCTTCCAGCTTAAGGCCGAGAGAGATTACCACATTTTCTACCAGATTCTGTCCAACAAGAAGCCTGAAATCCTGGGTTAGTACATGGCTGTGGTGTCTCAGTGGTGGTGTGCCACCACGGAAAGAACAAAAAAAAACAAAGCTCTCATTGGCTTTTTATTGCAGCTGTGTGTCCATCTGTCTGACCTTGTCTCACCCTGTCTCTGTGTCCTCCAGAAATGCTGTTGATCACAAATAATCCCTATGACTACGCCTTCATCTCTCAGGGGGAAACCCAAGTGGCCTCCATTGATGATGCAGAGGAACTGATGGCAACAGATGTCAGGCTCTCAGTCATTCCTCTTTTTACAATTTTTTTCATTAAACTCTAATCATAATGACTAAATGAGTTACACGGGATTTGGACCAAAAACAGCCCTGTGTTAAAACAATGCAGGGGGCTGTGTTGGTGGGGGCATGCATTTGATTGGCCAACACAGCACCTTGTCAGAGGATGTCTGTTGTTGCAGCAAAAGTTTTGCTGGACGGACCTGTGTTGTTTTGCCAGAGCACTCTTCACTGGCATCCCCTTCTGCGTCAATGGACTGGCTCCATTCAACTGAATGAGAGGGTTGCTTTTTTTTCATGCAGGGCTAGAGTCTGTCTGAACATGGCCTTACGCTGTGTTCACGCATACAGATACAAAGTAAAACAAACTGTAAAACAATTTTGAAATTACATTTTGACTAGTCAAAACTGATTGACAGATATCTTTAATTTAATTATAGATATCAGTAATTCCTTAGACATGAGGGGTGAGATTGGTTAGTGTTAAGTTAGGGTAAGAGTATCAGGGTAAGCCAATCAGAGGCAGACTAGGGCAGGTCATATCGCCCAAATTACCATATTTATTTCGGATATGTATGTATGACATTGACGAAGACATCTACAAAGACATTTTGACTAGTGGAAATTCCTTTTTTGATATCAAAAATTAAATTCTGACTAGTTATAAAAAGAAATGTAGATATCGCATATATAATTGTTACTAGTACGAACATAGTTTTCTTCTTTTATTTCAGATATCTGAAGTGCAATTCTAGACATCTGAAATTACATGCTTACTAGTTACAATTCCAAGCCGACATATCAATAATTTAATTTTGACTAGTCACAATTGAATTTTAGATATCGAGAATTCCATTTATGATATCTGTAATGTAAGAACAATTGTAGATATCTACAATGAACATTTCCACTAGTAAGAATTGAATTGTTGAATTGAATTAACATTTTGACTAGTGAGAAATAAATTGCAGATATCTTTAATTAGAAATGCTTCTAGTCAAAATTACGTTATGGATATGGCTTGAAATTCTAACTTGTCAAAAAGCAATTGTTGATATCTACAATTGCTATTATCCCTACTGATTAAATGTAAAAAGGGCTTGCCATAGTCTCTGGCCTCTCATGAAGCTCCCTCTCTCTCTCTCTGTGTGTGTTGCGCTGAGCACGTAATCTACATTCTGCTGCTCTACAGTTATGTTCTGGCATAACCGCTGAATTACACATAAGGACGCTGTTCATTTCTTGTTGTACAGTTTGTATCCAGAGTACAAAATAACTTTTTTGCAGTGTGCGTTGAAACTGTTTTAATAACAATGGCGCCCGAGCTGACAAGACTGATTAGTACTGCAGTCCTGTATTTGAACTGGAAGCTATCCCCGACGCCACTAGTGGAGCAGAGTAGTAAACAACTCTGTGCTTCATTAAAACGAGTGCAATTGGCTCTCGCCTGGCTGTTGTTCACATTGCGGCAGAGGACATTTGCATACCCTGCTGGGCACCTTTGGAGTCTCTGTAGCTTAGAGGGCAAAGCCAGGCTGCAATGCCGGGCCCCATTCACAATGAATAGCATGACGGCCATGGAGTTATCTTGTGTTTCTCCACAGAATGCCTATGATGTGTTGGGCTTTACTCAAGAGGAAAAAAACTCTGTGTACAAGCTGACTGGTTCCATCATGCACCATGGCAACATGAAGTTCAAGCAGAAGCAGCGAGAGGAGCAGGCAGAGGCTGATGGCACTGAAGGTTAGACAAGCTCCGTTTAACAGGTTGGCTCAGAACCACGAAAGAGACACTGGCCTAAGTAGGCAGTTTTACATCATTCACTTTCATTCTACAGTTGCTGACAAAATAGCTTATCTGATGGGCCTGAACTCTGCTGACCTCATCAAAGGTCTCTGTCACCCAAGAGTCAAAGTAGGAAATGAGTGGGTCACCAAGGGACAAAATGTTGCTCAGGTAAGAAACAAAAAAAGTCAACTTAAATCTTTGTTATACACAAAGGTTTTATACCCAGTTCAGGAACACATTTTTTTATATGGCTACTTCTGCAGAGGGTGAAAGTTTGCATGAAAGAATTGCACAAAAAAAGTTTAATTTTATTCCTTTGTATGCTCGATAATATATTGCCTATTCCACAGGTGAACTATGCTGTTGGAGCTCTATGCAAGGCTGTTTATGAAAGGATGTTCCTCTGGATGGTAATGAGAATCAACCAGTCCCTGGAGACCAGGCAACCTCGCCAATATTTCATTGGTGTACTGGACATCGCTGGATTTGAGATCTTTGATGTAAGTGATCTTATTAGCACACAATAAACCAGCCCTTTTTCAACATGAAACTGATGGACAATCTTACATTTTTTTCTCTTTGCAGTTCAACACCTTTGAGCAGCTGTGCATCAACTTCACCAATGAAAAACTGCAACAGTTTTTCAACCACCACATGTTTGTGCTGGAGCAGGAAGAGTACAAGAAAGAGGGCATTGAATGGACTTTCATCGATTTTGGTATGGACTTGCAGGCCTGTATTGACCTGATTGAAAAGGTGAGAGACTGGACTATTACATGTTCATGAATAAAAAATATAGTCTCTTTTTAAAACAACTTTTTGTCTCCTCAGCCCATGGGTATCATGTCCATCCTTGAAGAGGAGTGCATGTTCCCCAAAGCCTCTGACACTACCTTTAAAGCTAAGCTCTATGACAACCATCTGGGGAAATCTGCCAACTTCCAGAAGCCCAGAGTTGTCAAAGGAAAACCAGAGGCCCATTTCGCCCTGATGCACTACGCTGGAACTGTTGATTATAATATCAACAACTGGCTGGTGAAGAACAAGGATCCCCTGAATGAGACCGTTGTGGCACTCTACCAGAAATCTAACCTGAAGCTATTAGCTATCCTCTTCGCAAATTATGCTGGAGCTGATTCAGGTACCCTGACGTGAATATCTTTTTGGAGATTCCAATGCTTTTTTTTGATCTATCGCTAAGGTTACACATTTTTTTCTGAACAGTTATGGCCGAAGTTACTGAAGGCAAGAAAGAGAAGAAGAAGAAGGGATCATCGTTTCAGACTGTGTCCGCTCTTCATAGGGTATTGTAAATGATTGTATATTGTTTTTTCCTTAATATGGTATTTTGTATGATGCTGAATGCAGCCAGTATTTATAAATGTATGCTTTCACAATATCAAAAGGAGAACCTGAACAAGCTGATGACCAACTTGAGGTCTACTCACCCTCACTTTGTACGCTGCATCATCCCCAATGAGACCAAGACTCCTGGGGCCATGGAGAATCCTCTGGTGATGCACCAGCTGCGCTGTAACGGTGTGCTGGAAGGCATCAGGATCTGCAGAAAGGGCTTCCCCAACAGGATCCTCTATGGAGATTTCAAACAGAGGTATTGTTTAATTTAAGTCAGATACTATATAATTCCAAACAGAGATTAAATATTATCCTCCAAGATATTTTTTCTTCTTGTTTTTCAGATATCGCATCCTGAATCCTGCTGCTATCCCTGATGGTCAGTTCATTGACAGCAGGAAGGGAGCTGAGAAACTTCTTGGGTCTCTGGATATTGACCACAACCAATACAAGTTTGGACACACTAAGGTATCATCAGAAGTTGTTCTGATATTGGGAAAATTTAAAAAGATGGCAAAAAAGTAAAATACCCATTGGTGTTATTAGGTGTTCTTCAAGGCTGGTTTGCTGGGTCTGCTTGAGGAGATGAGAGATGAGCGTCTCTCCAAAATCATCACTGCTATTCAAGCCAGATCCCGTGGTCTTTTGTCTCGTCTTGAGTATCAGAAGATGGTGGAACGAAGGTATCTCTTGTGTCCCGCTAATATTAGTCATTAAAGATTAAAAGATTATTGGATGTGATTTGTATATATAACTAAAGCTTTCTATTTTATTTAAAATTATTTTAGAGATGCATTATTAGTGATCCAATGGAATGTCCGTTCATTCATGGGGGTCAAGAATTGGCCCTGGATGAAGCTGTACTTCAAGATTAAACCTCTGTTGAGATCTGCTGAGGCAGAAAAAGAGATGGCCAATATGAAGGAAGAATTCCTCAAGTTGAAGGAGGCTTACGCAAAGTCTGAAGCTCGTAGAAAGGAACTAGAGGAGAAAATGGTCACTCTTCTCCAAGAGAAGAATGACCTGCAGCTCCAAGTTCAAGCGGTGAGAATGGCACTAGACTGACATTTTCCTTTGAACATGTCATTAAGGTATGTGTTAATGCGATTAAATGTTTGCAGGAGCAAGATAATCTTTGTGATGCAGAGGAAAGATGCGAGGGGCTGATAAAAAACAAGATTCAGCAGGAGGCAAAAATCAAAGAGCTGATAGAAAGGCTGGAGGATGAGGAGGAGATGAATGCAGAACTGACAGCTAAGAAGAGGAAGCTGGAGGATGAGTGTTCTGAGCTGAAGAAAGACATTGATGACTTAGAGTTAACTCTGGCTAAAGTGGAGAAAGAAAAGCATGCCACTGAGAACAAGGTATGACATCTTAATCATTTGCTTCAACACAGACCAGCAATTTAATGAGGCATTCAGTAATTCTTCTTTTCATGAATCATAGGTAAAAAACCTGACTGAGGAGATGGCTGCTCTGGAGGAAATCATTGCCAAGTTGACCAAGGAAAAGAAAGCCTTACAGGAAGCTCATCAGCAAACACTGGATGATCTGCAGAGTGAAGAAGACAAAGTCAACACTCTGACTAAGGCCAAGGCTAAGCTGGAGCAGCAAGTGGATGATGTAAGAACCCAAATCAAAATTGTACTACTTAGATGACATAAGACACAAGTATTAATAATTAAACAATTCACAAATGTTGTAATCATGTGTATTTGCATTAAGCTTGAAGAATCTCTTGAGCAAGAGAAGAAGGTTCGAATGGACCTTGAGAGAGCTAAGAGAAAGCTGGAGGGAGACTTAAAGTTAACCCAGGAAACTGTAATGGATTTAGAAAATGACAAGCAACAGCTGGAGGAGCGCCTGAAAAAGTACAAATTCATCATGACATTGTTCATTCAGTATGGCCATGTAATACTGTATACACAGTTTTAATTAGCTAACACTGATTAAACCAAATGCTACAGGAAAGACTTTGAGATCAGCCAGCTGAACGGCAAAATTGAAGATGAACAGGCCATAATCATTCAACTCCAGAAGAAGCTGAAAGAGCTGCAGGTAAAAATGTGCACTAGTGAGTCTAAATTAAATGTTAACATTTTCCCAAAGTATTTCTACATTTAAACATGTTCTGACGCTAGGCTCGTGTAGAGGAGCTGGAGGAAGAGCTTGAGGCAGAGCGAGCTGCCCGAGCCAAGGTGGAGAAGCAGAGAGCAGACTTGGCCAGA
>LKNJ01008044.1:0-10114 GCA_002120245.1 Maccullochella peelii | reverse complement strand
TCTTCCTCTTTCTCACTTCCTCTCTCTCTCTCTGTCTCACTAAGGTCACTTCCTCTTTCTCACTTCCTCTCTCTCTCTCTTCCTCTCTCTTCCTCGCTAAGGTAACTTCCTCTCTCTCTCTTCCTCGACTCAGGTCACTTCCTCTCTCTCTCTCTTCCTCTCTCTCACTTCCTCTCTCTCTCTTCCTCACTAAGGTCACTTCCTCTTTCTCATTTCCTCTCTCTCTCTTCCTCTCTTCCTCGCTAAGGTCACTTCCTCTCTCTCTCTTCCTCGCTAAGGTCACTTCCTCTCTCTCTTCCTCACTAAGGTCACTTCCTCTCTCTCACTTCCTCTCTCTCTCTTCCTCACTAAGGTCACTTCCTCTCTCTCTGTTGAGAGAAAGTGTTATTGGCGTTTGACATGTTGCCAAAAGCACAATTACAATTATGAAATAAAAAAGTAAAGAAATGAAATTTAAATTCTCTCCTGTCCTCTTCCTCCCTCTTTCTCCTTATATCCTTCCATTTTCTTTTTTCGTATCTTTCCTGTTTCATCTTCTCCTCTCCCTCGTCCCCCTTTTGTCTTCCTCTTCTCCCCTCCTCCTCATCTCGTCCTCCTCTCCTCCCTCTTTCCCCTCCATTTCATCTTTTTTAACCTCCTTCACTCTTCATCTTCATAACTTTCTCCCTGCCTTCTCCTCCCCCTTCTTCATGTTCTCTTCTCCCCTTCCTGTTCTCCTCTTCCTCTCACCTTCCTTCTCCCGTCCTGCCCGTCTCATATTCTTCCGAAATTCCTCTTCCTCACCTCCTTCACCTCTCTTCATCTCCCCCCTTCTCCCTGCCTCCTTCTACCCCCTCTTCCTCTAATCTTCATCTTCCTGATGTTCTCAATATCCTCCTTTCCCCTTATCTCCTCTCCACCTTCTCCTCCTCCCCTCATATTCCTCCTCCTTTCTCTCCTCCTCCTCCTCCTCCTCCTCCCCCCCGTTGACCTTTGCAGTAATTGACCCATCAGTTGCTCTTCTACAGTTTAGTGTTGGAGGTTTTGACTTCCTGTCAGAGAGTCTCCACATCTGCTGCAGGACGCCACACAAACAACCATGACCTTTGGAGCATCCTGACACCCCGCGTGTGCATGCATGTGTGTGTGAGTGTGTGTGTGTGAGTGAGTGTGTGTGTGTGTGTGTGTGTGTGCGCGTGCGCGTGAGCGTGTGAGTGTGTGTGTGAGTGTGAGTGTGTGTTTATATGACTGACCGCTCACCGTTTCAGTGTGTGATTGAAAGTTGGAGTGTTTATGTGTGAATTTACGGCTGTGTGTGCGGTTGCACATGTGCATACGGTTACGTGTGTCCAAAAGTGTGTGTGTGTAGGAGTGTGCCTGTTTGACAGTCTGTTGTGTGTGTGTGTGTGTGTGTGTGTGTGTGTGTGTGTGTGTGTGTGTGACCCCCTCCGACACCTGGCTATTCATTATGCATGCAGAGAGCAGCAGACACCAAAATGCCACACTTCATGAACCAGTCTACAATCAAGACACACACACACACACACACACACACTCCTGTAAACAAACATGCGCACATGTTTTACGCATACTTTACTCTCACAGATACACACATGTATACCTGCATAAATGATAAACTGAGCACACACGTTGCAAGCACACAGACACACACACACACACACACAACAGACTGTCAAACAGGCACACTCCTACACACACACACACACAGTTCGCCACTCATATCTGCTGCTTTACATTCGGTATAAATATCTTCTCTCTCAGTTATTAAAATCTAAATTATGGCATTTTTTAGAGACCCACAAACCTATTTATGGCTCAGTACAGGAGCTCATGAGGCAGAAGGTGATTTGGCGTGGTGTGTGTGTGTGTGTTTGTGTGTGTGTGTGTGTGTGTGTGCTCAGGGTCATTTCATGTGGTTTTTAATGTGAAAATATTTCTTTTGCGTGTCACCTTTAAGAACGGTTTATGATTAATAATGTAAGTAAATGTTGACGGAGTGCAGATTTAATAATTTAGCTTCAGCTTTTGGAGTCAAAAGTCAGTTTTCTAAGATAATTTTCAGATAAAGTGTCTCTTAATAAGTGACTGACGTGTTGAGAAGTTTGGTGACTCGCAGCAGAAAGCACTAACAAACTACTACGACTTGCAAAATAATGACGTTGTTCAATCTCAGTCTGTTCATTAATTCCAGGAGATTTGAATGTTTAAATTTAATTGAATTTCGCAGGATTTGATTCAAATTAGAATCCGTGTTGTGGGACAATTAAGTTTCCAGAACCAGAAAACTGAGTTGATGGTTTGGTGTCATACAGCGACATACTGCAACACAAATGTGTTAATAAAAAATTTAAATGAAATGATTAGAAGTTTATTAATTGCATGTGTCTTTTGGAAATAGAAAATAACTCAAGTTCTTTTACAGGCAGCTCTCAGATGCATAGTAAGGAAACTTTAAAAGTTTAAAAGCTTCAGAATGCTAGCATCTACCAAAATACAAAATGAAGCATGAACCTACTGACAAAGCTAACGTTAGCTTGCTAATTTAGCGTGAAGCGTAAAAAAAGGAATATGGTCGACTGAATGCTGTTTAATGACGATGACTTGAAGATTTTAAATTACATTTCACAAAAATAACAACCCGATTTGACTAAATGAGTGAATAACATCAGTTAGCTTAGCATTATCAGATATTTCCCACTCATTCTAAACTTGTATGAATACTAGGCCTACTAACTCTGAAACACAGAGTATGCAGACATAAATAAAACAAATGAATACCTACATTTACAAAAGATATATATCTTTTTGGGCCTCTAAAACTGTAATTTTTGGAAGTTATGCTAGCTTGTGATGCTATAGTGGCTTCCTGTTTACATAGCTGATTGCTTTTAATTGGACAGCGCTACAGATGTACCCTGATTTAGTAAATCAGTAGTTAGAAAGAAGTAAGAACTTTATGTTCAAACTCAGTAATGGATTTTTGAACAGGTGGTGCAACCTAATCCAGAGCACTAAGGGGTTCATGTTGGGGGCGGGAGGTGTTGCCCATGATGGCCAGTAGTTTTCCCATCATCCTTCTCTCCCACCTCCACTGTGAGGTCCAGAGAGCATCCCAGGACAGTTCGTCCGGTCTCTCCCTGCATACAAAATGGCCGACCACCACACAGTCATCAGAGCAGTTAGTGTGTAATGATGCCGTCACGTCCTGACGTCTTATAGAGACGGCTACATGTCAGAAATCATGTTGTGAAACATCGTCTACATTTTACAATGATGTTATTCGACTCCTCGCGTTCTAAAAGTGTGCTTTTATGTGTGTGTGTGTGTGTGTGTGTGTGTGTGTGTGTTCCCATCCACTTAGCATTACATACAGCCAGACTGCCGTTTTATACAAAATCAACCTCCTGCTTAGTGAGACTGCAAGCGCTGAGAGAGAGAGTAGGAATAAAAGAGGAGCATCAGAGGAGAGAGACTGAGTAGAAAAATGAGAGAGATAAAGACGAGACGGGGGAGAAAGAGAGAGAAAAATAAACGAGACAGTCAATTAGAGAGACGGAGGCTATCAGAGAGGGTGAGAGAGAGAGAGGCAGAGAGACAGAGAGGGAGAGCAGCGGGAGTCTCGTCTCGTTATGATCCATCTCGTCTCTTTGTACCAGCTGACGTTTTTATGATGCGGCCTGCTGGCTGGGCTAATGGCTTCCTCCATTATACTGAGGGAACACAGTGACCCCGACACCCGGATAAACACAGCGCTCACATCAAACCCCTCCCACCTCCCCAACCCGGCCTGCAGCCCGGCTGTGATTCAGTGCTGCCACGCTCAGCTGATCTGGGCTTGCTTCAAAGGCAGACTGAGAGCTGGTGGGTTAGGTGCTCTGCAACGACTGGACAACAAAATCCTGTTGCTGGCTCATGTTTTTACTGTAGACCGGGAGATACTGGGGTTCTTAAGCCAACACAGATATCAGTATTTGATTTGAAGGATCCCTTAAATTTGTCTTTTGTTGTTACTTATTGGCTGATGTCGAGTGGAGGTATCTGCAATAAGCTAATATTGTTCGGGCTGAATGATTTAAAGGGTAATTCCAGTATTTTAAACCTGGGCCCTATTTTTTACAAATTAGTCTAAATAGTTACCAAAAGTTTTGGAACTGGTCCAGTAGATCGCCTCCGCCGGCAGCTGCGAGACGGGCTGCAACGTAATCCTTGTGGGCAACTGCACCCGTCAAAGTGCGTCCACTAAAAGTGCTTGTTTTTAACACTGACTCTGGCTCAGACTGTTATTCAAAGTGTCTGACAACATTATGGAAAGGATCCCTGCAGAGACGGACAGTTTGTTAAAGACTAAGATCCTTTTTGTTCAACCAGAAACACGTCGTCTTCCTGCAACAACTTAACCTCTTGCGAGATTTCAGAGCGAGACTTCGGTTTCTGGTTAAATAAAAAGGATCTTACTGTTTAACAAAAAGGTCACAGTTTGTTCACAGTTGGTGGGACGTCATGCGTGTTTCCATGGATGAATTGGAATCAGAAGAAGGTAAAAATCAGAAACTAATGACAGTTCTTGGATTTTAACTTTAATAATAGAGAGAAATCCTTAAGGTTCTAAACCAAGGTGCTTTAAATAAAAACTAATTGCTGCAAATAAATTTAATTATTCACATTACTTTAAAGAAGACATATGTATTGTTATGCACAAACTTTAGTTTAAGAATAAATCTGAATATTCAAAATACAACATTAGAAAATCAACGTCATTATGTTGTCAGAGAAAACTACACTAGTTTTTCAGTGTATCCTTGAAATAATGGACATTCAAGATGACATCAGTGTCGTCTCAAAGGCTCTTTACAGGTTTTAGCCAGACAACTTTGCTTTTAGTCTTGAAAACCTTTCGTACCCAAGAGGTAAAAAAAAAAAGGTCAACCCAGTGTAACCCGTTCAGCCCCGTTGCTCATCGTGGCTGCTGTGCTGTGTGGACGATCAAACCCACAGAAGTTCAGAATGACATTTTTATTTGCTGCATTGCTGCAGCCATAAAGCACATGGTGTCTTGGGTTTGAATATTTCATACAATTTAAGTATCATAAGGAGGTTTTGGAGGTAACTTCCAAACATCAAACTTTTGCGGTTTCCCCCTGACACACACAGTATGTACCGCTTTTAAGAGGCGTGTTGATCCAGATTTGCACTGACAGATCACGAGGCACTCTCCAGCTAACAGCCTGATGTTTCCGTCTGCAAGCTAACCACCCTGATCTCCCTGCAGCTGTTAAATTCAGGTTAGTCGTCATTTAACAGCAGGATCGTCTTCCCACTGATGTCTGATAACAACAACACGACTCCTGTCCCGAACCACAGCACATGAAACACAGGGCCTCTGTTATTTGGACTACATCGTGCACACATTGGAAGATAATTATTATTTCCTTCCCAAAGGCCCCCCATCCAGTCATAATCACTCCAGCCTTTTACCCACAGATCTCATCTTAAAACCTAAGAAGAGACGAGCGGGGCAGCTGCTGCTTCTTCACATAATGAACTTGTCAAACGCTGCTTCGTCTCTCTCGCTGTAGAAGCCTGTGGTGTTGCTGGCGGCCCCCCCAGCTGAGCCCCGCTCTGCTCTGCAGCGGAGACGCCGCTCCGTCCGCCGGCTAACACCGCTCTAAGTGCACGCTCGCACTTAATAAACGGAGAGTAATTTGGCCAGCTGCGAGTGTGAGATGTTTTGATTCCCCAGTCGCAGTGTAAAGAAAAATGCAGTGACAGAGGGAGAGGGAAACAGCAGTAATTATAAAACTAATTACCAAATGCTGATGATGCCTATAGGCTTTGCATAACTAAATTTAGACGAGGAAATTGCTTTCGGCTGCAGACGTAGCTGCCGGGCGTTTCGTTCATGTCTATCCCCCCCCCACTCGTCCTGCATGCTGTCACACACTCGCACACCAAAGAGGAAAAAATAATCACCATGGAAACAATTACTCGAACACCTTTTTTTTTTTCCCTCCTCTCTATCTTTTTTTCTGTATTTTGTTGGCAAACACAAAACCGCTCCGGGAAGTGTTGTTGTTGTCCGACAATGTGTTGTAATGACAGAAAATATAGCTGCTTGTTTCTGTTTACCCCCCGAAAGACGTTACAATTAACTCGAACGCTCAGAGAGAGTGAGAGTCGCTCGCTTATTGAACCAGGCTGTGTTCCTCTCTGCGGGTTTGCATATGAAATTACATGTTTTTGTCTCGCTGAGTGTCGACATGGATTTGTACACAGCAGAGTTGTGAGTTTCCTCCGCAGAGAGAAGCAGAGTTTCAGTGAGACCACACTTTGATCGATCAGGTCTGGCTTTCTTACCCATTCTAACTGTCAATCTGTTCACAGTGACGTGACTGAGGAAGTGTTCAGATTCGAGCTTTGTGATTGGCTGAGTTGAAAGACCTTGCAGGAAAATGCGTGGCCCAATGGTAGTGAAGCGTACCTGGTCACTTTTCAGTCACTGTGCAGTTTTATGAGCAACCGGAGATGAAAGATAAAAGATTCACTTTAAGGGTTTTTAATGCAAATCTGCAAGTGGTCGATTTGATGATGCCAGAGCTTCTTCAGGGCGTTTCAGGAACTGTTTAGGGGCCTTTTACAGGGTTCATACAGAGTCTTGAAAGTTTGTAAAATGCTTAATTTTAACAGTTATGTTTTCAAGGTTAGGAATATGCTTGAATTTGAATATACTCCTTTAAAAACGCCTGATTTTCAATATAATCTGGTGTTTCGTTGACACAGTCACTCATGTAAACCAAAAATCTTTTAATATTTGAAATGAAACGATCCCAACGTCATCTCAGAATTTATAGTAACAGTTTAGATGTGATGATAAAGGCTTCGAGACTCTGGAAATTTTTGGTTTAGGTGCGTTGAAAGTGCTTGAAAAGTGCTTGAATTTTAAAAAGCTGTACAAACCCTGCTTTTAGGACTTGCAGTTGTTGTTTACAGAGTTTAGAGATGGTTTCAGAGGATTCAAGGGTCCAGTTCCAGATGTTCTTTAAGGGACTGTAGGGGAGATTTCAGAAGGGGTCTGTCAACCAACTCTGGACTGTTTGTGTGTTTTAGTTTTAGAGTTCTGGGGTCTTCGAAGGGGTTGCAGGATCCATTTATAGGGTTTATAGTAGGTTTCAGAGGTTAAAAGGTTTTGGGGCACCGCTATCACTAAAGGGTTTAGATGCCGACCATGAACCACAAGGTTCCTGGTTTGAGTACAGCCAGAGACCCTTGTTTATTTCTGTCTTCCTGTCTGTAATGGGGGTTTTTGAGGGACTGTAGGATGTTTTAGATGTTTTACAGAGAACTAAGAGTTACTTCATTCAGTTCCAGGGATTTTAGGTGTCTTTTAGGGATTACAGGTGTTGTTTTGATGTTTACAGAGGGTTTCAGGGGTAGTAAAGCCAGTTTTAGTTGTTTTCCAAGGGGGCTAAAAGGATTCTAACAGGGATTTTAGGTATTTTTAGAGAGTTTGAGGAGACATTGAGGACCTGCAGGTGTTTTTTAAAGGGTTTAGAGGTGATTTCAGAGGTTTTTAAGGTGGTTCCAAACGTATTTTAAGGAACTGTATGTTGTTTACAGGGACATTAGGTGTTTTTAAAGAATTTTAGATGTCTTTCAAGTGTTGCAGGGGTGTTTAAGACAGTTGTCTTAGTGTTTCAAGGGGCTCTTTGGATGTTTACAGAGATTTTAGGTGTCTTGTGGACAGTTCTTGGGGCCTTTTACAGGCTGGAGGTGTCATTTACAGGTTTTAAGAGTTGTTTAAAAGAGTTTTAGGGGTCTCCCAAGGACTTCTACATTGATTACACACTGTTGCTTACGAGAGTTCCAGGCGTCAGGGTCAATGCTTACAGGGATTTTTTTGTGTCTTTTAGGCAGTTCAAGGGCTCTGCAAAGGGTGGCAGTGGTCATTCAAGAGGTCCTTAAAGAGGCTCTGGTGTTTTGATGCATTCTTGAGTGAATTTAAGGGATGCCTGAGTTTGTTTCAGGGGCCCTTGAGATGGTTTTAGGTGTCTTTAGGTGGTTCAAGGGATCAGTAAGGAGTGTGGTAGATCTTTAGAGATTTTAATTGCTAATTGAAGATGAACAATAAAACCATCCTGGTCATGAAAGAATTGTAGAGCCTCACATCATCTTTTTTGTTTGTTTTGTTAATGTGACCTTCTTTCCCATCAGGCCTGTCATTTTCTGTTTCCAGGAAACCCCACAGTCATTGGAATCACTTTGTATTAATCATAGTGAGACTCTTGTGAAGGACGTTTACCCATTAGAGCTGATGTCCTTACTAACCCGGTTATACATCTAATGTCCTTTTCTAATCTGTTTATCCAGCTTTCCCTCCATACCAGACAAATGGGACATTATTGGCTTATGTACTGTACACTGTAAGGCCCTCAGCAGTCAATCATCCACTCGAGTATTCAGAAAGGCAAGCTGTGACACTGAATTAAAACCGACATGAAAAGCGTGTGTTGAACAAAGTAAAGTATTTCCAATCAGGTGTAATTGGCTTGTCGGAGCCAGCGGTGATATATGTTAGTAATTAGTTAAGCGGCCTGAGTTTGTCTCAAAGGGTGTTTTTTATTTTTTAATTATTTTTTCCCCCTCCTCCTACAGCTGATCGTGAATCAAAATGTCAGAATAAACTGGGGAATAAGGAGCTTTTTAAAGAGCTGCAGCACCGATTGCCAATACACATGATTGGACTGGACGGGAGTTGAGGGAGTAGGCGGGGATGTGGAGTTTTACCCCTCGGTATCGAGAGTATACCCACCAATAAATACAGTTACCATGGAAACTGTGTATGTGCCAATAGTGAGAGGAGTTCACAATATACACACTACTTAATAGACCACACATACTGACATGATAAAAGCCTTATAAAGGGCTAAAATTGTGAATGTTTTTTTTAACGTCATAGTTCCCTGAAAGGTCGAGAAGAATCCGATTTATTTCACATGTGAAGCAGCTGGAATATGACGTGTAATTTAATGTAAAATCTAAATGTGTGCACAGACTTTGGAGTAATGGATTGTCCAGAATTGTGCCGAGGAAAATTAACTACAAACAATCAGTCTGAATATTTCATTAATTTGGGAGTCGTCCACTGTTTTTCTCTGGGCCGGATTAATTGAACTGGCCAAAGGAGAGATTCTAATTAAGACTGTAGCATTTTATGTGTGAACATAATGAGTTCAACTAAGATCTAGCAAGTGTGTGAAGTGTTTCTAAGTGTGGAAGTAAAAGGTGACCACTGTGATCAGAGCCCTTTACGGACATTACAGGAGGAATTACTTCTTGATTTTTGTCATTAAAATCCAGTTTAATGTGGGAAAAACAAAATCAGGTTTCATTCTGTGGACACATTTACAGAAATGTAACCTAATGGTAATTTGGATTTTTTATTTGGTCTTTTAATTCACTCTGATTGGTGGCACATGAATACGTGATTGGATTTCTACTGAAGTTAACTGAATATTACTGACTGATTGGTGCGAGGTGTTTTCAGGGGTCTTTCTTCTGGGATCATCAAGTTTAAAGGATAAGTCATACGCCAATGTCACTCACTAGAGCACCAAATGTGGATTCATCCGCCGCTGAAAATAGTCCCCAACAAATGTCCTATTTCCTCCTGTTTGTTTGATAAAACCTACTGTGAGCAACAGTTTTAGGAAACTACTGAGGCTTTTATATTATTATTATTCTATTTGTGTTTTTAAAGATTAACATTAACCCAGTGTACCATTATTCTAGTTCCATTCTGTAAAGTTTAGTAATGTCTTATTGGAAGCTACTCGCTCCAATCAAAGCTGCTTGATAGCAGTGAATCGTCTGCAGGAGTCCTGCCTGTCTCACACACACACACACACACACTCAAAGATAAATACATACACTCAAACAGCAATGATGTGCAGTTATATAATGTGCAGACTGCTGCACTCTTCGATGGAAACCAATGGATTGAATGGATTTTTACCATTTTAAAATGTAACGGGAGAGAGAGAGAGAGAGACAGAGAGAGAGAGACAGAGAGAGACAGAGAGAGAGAGAGAGACAGAGAGAGACACAGAGAGAGAGAGAG
>LKNJ01008043.1:0-18108 GCA_002120245.1 Maccullochella peelii | reverse complement strand
TCAGCAACAATACGATGCTCAATGGGTACTAAGGGGCCCAAAGTGTGCCAAGAAAATATCCCCCACACCATTACACCATCTCCGCCACCACCAGCCTGAACCATTGATACAAGGCAGTTTGGATCCATGCTTTCATGTTGTTTACGCCAAATTCGGACTCTATCATCCGAATGTCGCAGCAGACCAGGCAACGTTTTTCCAATCTGCTATTGGCCAATTTTGGTGAGCCCGTGCGAATTGTAGCCTCAGTTTCCTGTTCTTAGCTGACAGGAGTGGCACTCGGTGTGGTCTTCTGCTGCTGTAGCCCATCTGCTTCAAGGTTCAACGTGTTGTGCGTTCAGAGATGGTCTTCTGCATACCTTGGTAGTAACGAGTGGTTATTTGAGTTACTGTTGCCTTTCTATCATCTCGAACCAGTCTGGCCATTCTCCTCTGACCTCTGGCATTTCACTGGATATTTTCTCTTTTTCTGATCATTCTCTGTAAACCCTAGAGATGGTTGTGCATGAAAATCCCAGTAGATCAGCAGTTTCTGAAATACTCAGACCAGCCCGTCTGGCACCAACAACCATGCCACATTCAAAGTAACTTAAATCACCTTTCTTCCTCATTCTGGTGCTCGGTTTGAACTTCAGCAGGTCATCTTGACCATGACTACATGCCTAAATGCATTGAGTTGCTGCCATGTGATTGGCTGATTAGATATTTGCGTTAACGAGCAATTGAACAGGTGTACCTAATAAAGTGGCCAGTGAGTGTATATATACAGTATAGTAGTAGTATAGTTCCATTAATTGATCTTTAAATAAATCAGATGGGTTTCAGTGTGACAGTCACCAAGCGCTTGATATAATGCTTGAGATGATCAGCAGATTTCCAGGTGAAGGTGAATGCTTTAATCATTCCATATGTAGACAATCAGATTACAGAATATCATGTAATAGTGAACCAAAATATTACCTAAATAGCAATTTGTACAATCCTTGTCTCTCTGTCATGGATTAAATAGTCCCACTACAGTATATCCTGTCTCTGTTCCAACTGCATTTCCTATTCATGACAAAAATGGGTCTAATAGGTGAAACTAATAACATGTCATGTGATGGCTGCTTTTACCCAAAATGCCATGCAGCATCATGAGTGCCTATATTTTCAGAACAGGTGGCCGGAGTGCAAACCGAATGGTACTGTGCTCTATAAATTGGGCTAAAATTTGAGATTAAATAAAAGACAAAGTAAAACCAGTTCTCTAACAACTTTCTCAAGATGAGGGTATGTGTAGATGTGGTGGCCAATAGTTCCCGGAAACTTTGCTACATTTTTGTTTTAATTTTATTTATTTTTTTCGCCTTTAATACTGAGGCGCGTACTAATGTCACGATCTGGACTTTTTGTGTTATGATTTGGACTTTTAGTATGATTTTTGTGAACTCTTCTTCTTTTCCTGTTTTATTTTGAAGTTTGGTTTGTCTTGGTTCCTGTGTGTTCCTGCCCTAGTGTTTTCCCCTTGTCTTGTCTCTTCATTGTCTGCTGATTATGTTCACCTGTGTCTTGTTGCGCACCTGCGTCTGTTTCCCTCATTTGCTCCCCTCCTATTTATACTGGTGCTTTTTCCTTTGTTCCTCGTGGTGTCATTACCCTATGTCACGTGTGCTTTCCTTCTGTGCTTCTGGTTACCTACCTTTTGAGTTTAGTGTGTTCGGTCGTGTGTTTTTCTGTGTAGCTCTGGATTCTTGAATATCCTTATCGTGAGTACTATCAATAAACCTGTGTAAACCTGCTTCAAGCTTCCGCCTCTGTCTGTGATTGGGTCCTCTCCTATGATGCCTCATGACAGAATGACACCACAAGCATGGATCCAGCGGACCGTGAAGGGGAGGTTGGTCCCATCACCTATTGTTTTGGCTATATATGACTCGGATTCGGATGAGTTAGAGGGAACGTTGCCCGATTTGGTGGATCTCTACAATTCAGATGACTGGGCTACACCTACGCCCACCTTCCCAGATCTACACAAGCCCTATACTGACCAGTCAGTATGTCATTCTGACAACTGGCGGTTTCCGTATGAGGGCTCGCGTTTGGCCAGATTCCTGGGAGTCTGTGGGGGCCATAAGAGACGTGGCCATCACAGCGCTCGGCGCCATCAGGGGTCTCAGCAGCTCAGGGGGAATGAGCAGAGCTTCGACCAGTGGGAGATACGGCCAGACCCAGACCCTGAGTTGGATGTCCCGCTGCCACGAGAGCGGCCTCCAGTTTCCGTTCCTGCTGGGCCGCGACAGTTTCCTGGTCCAATCCCTGAGCAGCAGCCTTCAACAGTCTCTGTCCAGCCGTCACCAGAAATGGACCCAGCAGACATCAGGTGGAAGAGTCTGTTGGGCCTACTGTCCAACATTCGGAGCTTCCAGAATCTGTGGAGGATGAGTGGGGAGGTCGCGTTCCGGGAGATCACCCTGTCTATGGCTCGTGAGAGGATGGCTGCCAAGCCATGTTCAAGAGACGTGTTGTTCCCATGGACCACAGATTTGTTCAGCCTCCCTTTTCCAGAGCTGCAGCCCCACGTTCCCGTGCTGCTGCCGAGATTGTAACCTCCAGTCCCGGTTTTGCTGCCAGAGCCACAGCAACCCTTCGCCTCCTGATCCTTCGCATCCTGAGCCTTCACCTCAGCCATGGCCTTCGCCTGATTTTGACACAATAGACCACAGTGCCTTAATCTGCCATTTAAAAGACATCGTAGGAGTTACAGGCACCGCTCTCTTGGTTCAACTCTTATCTATCAGACAGTTCACAGTCACTCTTGGTAACTTAACATAATCTACTGCCACCATGACCTATGGAGTACCTCAAGGCTCTGTCCTAGGTCCTCTTCTGTTTTGTATTTACATGCTTCCACTTGGCAGATTAATACACAATCATAAAATCTCTTTTCATTGCTATGCTGATGACACACAACTCTGTGTCAGTAAAACCAGGATCCCCCAGCAGTCTGACTTCTTCTTTACAGACCTGTCTACAGGATATCAAATGCTGGATGTCTAATAACTTCCTCCAACTCAATTAAGAAAAATCAGACATTTGGACCATTAGACACATCAGACTTCAGAAACACATTTCTTAACCTAGCACCTTCTGTTAAGCCTAATGCCAGAAATCTAGGAGTTGTCTTTGATTCCAATTTAACTTTCGATCAGCATGTAAAGAAGGTACAGTCCTGTTTCTATCAACTTTGAACTGTTTCAAAAATCAGATCATTTATAACATTCTCTGACTTGGAGAAAGTTATTCATGCATTTATTTTTTCAAGAATTGATTATTGTAATTTACTCTTCACCCACCAAAACAGTAAAGCACGCTCACGCGATCAGATGATCCAAAATGCTGCAGCCAGACTGTTACTCGAACAAACAAAAGAGATCACATTACGCCCATTTTAGCTTCTTTTTGGCTTCCAGTTAGCTTCAGGATTGATTTTAAGGTTTTACTAATTACTTTTAAAGCACTTCATGGTCTAGCCCCAGCATACATCAGTGAACTGTTATCCCCCTATTTACCTGCACCCAACCTCAGAGTTTTTTCTGTCAGGGCCCCAAAACTCTGGAACAGTCTTCTTGTTGAAATCTGTCTCACAACCACAGTGACTTCTTTTAAATCACTATTCAATTAAATTTAGTTTTATTTATATAGCGCCATATCATAACAAAGTTATCTCAGGGCACTTTTTCATATAGAGCAGGTCTAGATCTGCTGGGGTGGCTGTGGCACAGAGGGTAGTGTGGTTGTCCATTAACCCCAGGGTTGGTGGCTCGATCCCGGCTCCTCCTGTCCACATGTCGAGGTGTGCTTGGGCAAGACACTGAACCCTAAGTTGCCCCCGGTGGAGGCCAGCATGGCAGCTGTGTCCTCATTGGTGTGTGAATGGGTGAATTAGACAACTGTTAGAGCTTAGATTACTGTTACAGCGCTATATAAGTAAAACTCCATTTAGATCGACTCTTTTTAAATCGCTTAACTCTTCATATTGAAAGCACATTTTTAAACCATTGTTGTTTTTGTTTTCTGTTATTTTGTCTCATTTCTTTTTTTTGAGTTTCTTGTATTATGGCGTATTATGCTGTCTTTTTTGTGAAACACTTTGCAACTTTGTTTTAAAAGTGTTACAGCTACGGCTGTCTCTCCTGTGTTTTCCCCTTATGTTTCTTTTGTTTCCCCCTCCCTCTGGTGTCTCCTGTGATCCCCTGTCTGTGTGGTATGTGTGACGTGGACGCGGCCTCCCGGACGCACCTGAGATCTTTGGTGATTACGCACACCTGCTCTCTATCAACTCATCTGTTCACAGTATATCAACCCCAGTCTTTCATCCACTCGTCGCCAGATTGTTGCCTGTTAGGATCCATGGACTTTGTCTGGTTTTATTTATGTTGGTGTTTTGTTTAGGGTTTTATTTTGAAAGTCTTGTTTTATGTTTCCTGTGAACTCTTGTNCTCTTGTCTCTACCCTTGATTATGTTCACCGTGTCTCGTTACTTACCTGGTTCCGTTTCCCTTGTTAGTCTCACCCTATTTATGCCTGTGTTTTCTTCTTGTGCTTTGTTGGGTCATTGTTTGACACGCTGTTGTCTGTCGGTTGTCTCGGTGCCTATGCCAGTGGTTAGTGTTTTTATGTTCTGCCTTGTTCTATGTTCCACGCTCTATGATCTTCGTTTTGGTTTTTTCCACCGTTTACCTGGACTTTTCATGTTTTTGCACTTTTGGACTTACCTGTGTTTTTGTACTCGTCAACCTGCCACCACCAAAGTAAGCATCAATAAACCGTTCTTTCTGAGAATGTCTGCTTTTGGGTCCACCGCCTACAACCCCGTAACTCCTCATCCCAAATGATACCACCTATATACCGCACAACCTAACAGTTGCCCTTGCTACCGTGGTAGTTGTGTTTCAGGCCAACTTGATATAGAAAAGTTTCTAGTGAATCCTGTTTTTTCTGGTGCTTTGCCACCATAGTAACTCTTGTGTTTTCTGCTGGCTATAGTGTGCGTCTGGATCATCCCCTTCATCTACCCGCTGTCTGCGTTCCAGTCTTCATCTCACCTTTTGCCTCGTCTACCTCGCTGACCCCCATGCCTGTTGAACTCCCCTTGTCAGTCGGGGTTCTGGTGAGTCCAACTTTTTTTTATTTGTTTCCCCGAACACAATTCGAGGCTAGACTAATAATTGATGATGTTTCTGTACCTCTGCTTACTTTGACTCTGGGGCTGGTGAGAACTTTCTGGACCAGGAGTTGGTTTCTTGATGAACATCTCTGTGGAACAACTTCAGGTTCCTCTCGACGCCGACGCGCTCACAGGGAGATGCCTTGCCCGGTAACACATCGTACTGTGCCGCTTCAGCTATATCTGTCGGGTAATCATCAGGAGAACATCCAGTTTCATGTCATTCCGTCTGATGCTCCTCTGGTTCTGGGTCTACTGTGGTTGAAGAAGCATAATCCTGAACTCAAGAGACGCTTCACGCCAGCTCCGGTCCTCGTCCACCCTGATTCCTCGCGCCAGTTCGTCGTTGAGGTGGATGCTTTGGACACGGGGGTGGGAGCGGTTTTGTCGCAACGGGCCGCTTCGGACCAAAAACTGCACCCTTGTGCCTTCTTCTCCCACCGGCTGTCCCCCGCAGAACGTAACTACAATGTGGGGAACCGGGAGCTTCTGGGGGTTAAATTGGCATTGGAGGAATGGAGACATTGGTTGGAGGGGGCCGAGCATCCCTTTATCATGTGGACCGATCATAAGAATTTGTCGTACATTCAAACCGTCAAACGTCTGAACTCTCATCAAGCCCAGTGGGCTTTAACTTTACCCTTACTTACCACCCGGGGTCCAAAAACATCGAACCAGATGCTCTTTCTCGACAACACCATTCTGATGAGGCGCCCACCTGCTCTGACACAATAATTCCTGCTTTCTGTGTTGTGGCCGCGGTTACTTGGGAGGTTGAAGCCGCCATCAGGTTGGCTCAGTGGACTGAACCTACTCCAGGTACTGGTCCACCTAACCGTCTCTTTGTGCCTAATCTCTCTCGCTCCCAGGTGCTCCAGTGGGCCCATGTCTCCTACTTTACTTTACTTTGGGGTCAATCGCACCTTTAATCTGCTAAAACGGCACTTCTGGTGGCCCACGATGGATGCCGACACCTGTGCTTTTGTGTCAGCCTGTACTGTGTGTGCCCGTGAAAAGGCTGTCCATCGACCACCTGCGGGTCTGCTCCGTCCCCTGCTGATCTGTGGTCACACATAGCTCTGGACTTTGTGACCAGATTACCTCCCTCTCAAGGTAACTCTGTAATACTTACCATTGTGGATGGGTTCTCTAAAGCGGTGCATTTTGTGGCCCTACAGAAACTTCCTTCAGTCTTTGAGACGGCCGACCTCTTGGTGAATCATGTTTTTCATCTGCATGGCATCTCTCTAGACATTGTTTTGGACCGGGGACCTCAGTTCGTCTCCCGGGTATGAAAGGCTTTCTGCCAGACGCTGGGGGCATCGGTGAGTCTGTCTTCTGGTTATCATCCACAGACTAACGGTCAGTTGGAGCGGGCCAATCAGGACCTAGAAGCGGCTCTTTGGTGTGTGGCAGCTCGGAACCCCTCCTCCTGGAGCAGCCAGTTGCCCTGGGTAGAATATGCGCATAATTTCCTGTCCAGCGCTGTCCTTGGCATGTCTCTGTTCGAATGTGTTCTCTGGGGTACTTGCCTCCTCTGTTTCCCGCTCAGGAGGCGGAGGTGGCCGTTCCGTCTGTCCGGGCACATCTACGCCATTGCCCCAGGGTCTGGAGGGACGCCTGTTCCGTGCTTTTCCGTTCAGCTGCTTGGAATCAACGTATTGCTGATCGCCGTTGGATTCCTTCCCCGCTGTACCAGCCTGGTCAGAGGGTTTGGCTTAGTGCAAAGAACATCCCTCTTAAATCTGATTCCAAGAAGCTGTCTCCCCGCTTTATTGGCCTCTATGAAATTGAGAGCATCCCTGTGTTGTCCGGTTAAAATTACCAAGGTCCATGAAGATTCACCCCACCTTTCACGTGTCTCAACTGAATTCATGGTCACGTGGGACCCTCGTGGCCACGCAGATGAAGAAGTGTAATTTGAGCTTGAGGGGACATGCTGGCAAAACATTGTGGTGAGTTTGGCTGATGACGAAAAAATTCAGTTCAGTCAGAGACACTTAACGTCAAGGAATTGACCATTTATAGCAAGTGGTTATATATAGAATAAATGGCTAATATTCTAGGCAGGGCAGGAAAATTACACCTGATGAGGGAAAAAGAAAGTAACTTGGACTTAAATTAGAGCTGTCAACATAGCAATTAACAAAGCTGCCTATAGTGTTAATGGAGTGAGAAATTTATCAGGTGTATTAACAGCTTAAGTCTTCCACACAGAGGCCAAGGCTCTGTGTCAATCAACACTCTCCGTTTGCCTCCTATCAGCTCCGGTCACTTGGCTGTCTGTGTAACAGTTTTTTCCCTCTGGCATCAAATGGTCAAAACATTTGATTTTTATAAGAGATAGCTGGGAGTGATGAGTCTTTGCAAAAGGGCACCACAATAACTACCAACAACAGTTCAGAAGGTGAACACCAGTATTGATCGAGCAGAGTCTGTCATCTGGTAACCAGGAAGGAAAGTTTGGACTGAGAATGAGAGAAAGGAAGACAGAGAGGTTTTTTCGCTCTGTCTAAACAGCAGTGGTATTACCAGGGGAGCTTGGTTTGATTTTGCTCGTCCACACTGGTCATTTCCATCAGTCATCTAGACAGTAAAATAATTTAATAGTAGACCATGGCAATTTAAGGACAACACACAATGTCAGCCAGAGTACAGCAAAACAGGCAAATCTCTCTTGGAGTGGCTCCATGTTCTTGTAGAGTAGGGGTGTCCAAACTACAGCCTGTGGACCATGTGCGGCCCGACACCTTCATTTAATGACCCTAAAATGTTTGGCCCGCTGACTATATTGGCCTGCTGAGCACTAGGCATCACTATCACCACAGCTGGGTGATGTAATGAGTACCCAGGTGAAAACTATTGATTCAATCAAGACTGCTTAATCACCAGGAGTTTTGGGCTGTCCTAGTGGAAATGAGCAATACAGGTTTGTAATCTACCACTCAGCTGTGCGTAAGCTTAGTCGTGGGACACTTCTGGAGTCGTTCTGTTCTCTGTGAACACTTTGGACAAAAAGATGGACTTCAGTCGCAAATGTATGCAGACATGAAATCATTTGTTGTATAGCTTGGACTTTTTGAGAGGCAAATCAGTAATGGCAATGCTGCACACTTCCCAACTATCTCCAGTTTCCCAAAAACCAAATGGGGGAAGGTGTAACTGTGCTCACATCACTGATTATGAAATGTAGTAGTAGTAGTAATAATAATAATAAACGTTATTTATATAGCACCTTTCATACAGTTGGTGTAGCTCAAAGTGCTGTACAATAGAGAGGAACAAGAAAATAAAACATGCAAAATAAAAAGTGCAAATACTGTGCAATAAAACCAAGCAAAGAAATGAGTAACAAGTACAAGAATCAACTACTCGCAAGGATAGTTATGCCTAGGCCATACAAATGTAACCACTGCTTTCAAGATTTCGCTGCCATTGAGTATGCAGTTGGATATTCTCCGAAGTCGCCACCAGCAGCTCCCACTGTCAGAGTTCTACAGGGGTTTGGAAAAGTCGTTTATTTAGCTCTACATATGTGAGCAAACATTTTCTCTTATGACACTGAACAAGAGAAAACGGTCACTTCCGTGGTGTACTTCAAAACTTCACTGCAATGCTTACATCTGACCTGACAATAATTCTTCAGTCCAAGGCCTAGCATCACTGTTCCCATTAGAGTGATATTTATTGGTGAGTGAAATTTAAGTGATAAAAATCATATTACTGCAAATTCAAGTGTACAGCACAAAGTGCTTAAAACTTACTCATCTTAAGTTAACCATTCATTTTAAATGTTCAATTTTCAAGAACATTTCAACTTGGAACTCATTGGCCTTGGCTCATTTTCTGTGAAGAACAGGTAAAAGACCACAAGCACATTGTACACCCCCACCCCTCTACACATTTACATTATAATGCTGTAATGCTGAGTAATGCTGTGGCTGCAGGAAGGGACTGAGAGGCAAATTGTGACAGACAGCTTATAGTATGAACTTAAACTCATAATATATATACATACATACTGTATATAATGATGGCTTGCATGACTATAGCAGGCTGATTTAAGTGTGGAGTCAAAATCACTGCTCTTATTGTGGCCTTTGACTACCTTGAAGATGAAGCAACAGAAGGCAATTTATATTAGACGAGAGAGTAAATGTGAAGGAAATGTCGGAATATTTCCGCCAACAATATCTCGGGGAAATTGCTGACAGGACCAAGCCTGCAGAATGAAAGATCTGGGCTTTTCACGGACCTTCATCATTGTATAACGAGACAGAATGGAGCTTTGCAGGACAGCGTGATGATGCGTGCATGTTGGTAGCAGGTATGGAAAGATAGAGCAGAGAAGGAGGGAGGGAGAGTGAGTTTTTATTTCTTCCTTCAGCGTTTCATTACTTTCTATTTCTCATTAATACAAGAATCTCCACAGTCAGCAAACAGCGCAGGGTTAATGGAAATTAAAACGGTGTGTCTCACCATTCTTTGGCTGCCATCAGCGTGGGGCATTTACACATGCACACAAGCCACCATCACGGACAGCAAAAGCTATTTGCGACAAGCGTTTCGCTAAAGCAGCGGGTGTCCGTCATTTGTTTGGTGAGATTACATGGTGGGTGATCTAGTTTAGGAGGTTTTTATTCTTTGTTTCACGCCGGATGGGTGGGCAATTTTTGGAGGGAAATGGAGGAAGAAGAACAACTGTGAGAAATAAATACAAAAAGTAAAGAGCAAAGATTGAAGAATGTCTGGAAAGCATAAGAATCACTGCGACTGTGGCAAATTTTACATAATGAAAATTAAGCTCAGAAAAAAAAAGGCAAAATGAGGTACAAATATAATGTGCCATGCATCTTTGACCTTAATAAAGATTAAAATAAAACAATTAAAATAAGGATTTGGAGTGCTCAAAAACAGACTTTACACTTAATGTAAGTCCAAGTAAGAAAGGATGTCTCATCATCAGAACACAAAAAATAATAATAAATGAACAAAATAAAACATTGAAGCTTGTTTTCCACATTATACTTATATATATACATACTATACTCTTCCAAGTGAATGAAATGAGCTTTGAAAGGCTTTTGAGCGAAAGAGAGTGGACTAAAATAATGCACAGAAGGATCATAATGGGGGGGTGAGCTTCAAATGTTGGTTCCGCTAGCTTAGACTGCTCCCTCCACCACGTCATGCAATCTGCCTTTCTAATTCCCCTAAGCCCCCCAGGCCAATTTTCTGCTATGCTAGCATTATCCTTCCAAGGAAATGCTTATGTTAATGTGGTGGATGCAATACTCTCAGCAATTAAGCAACTAATGTGTCTGAAATTTACTGTTGTTGTTTATTGTCTTCAAATATTGGCTTTTTCATGCCTCTATCGGAGATGAATAAACAAAGAAAACTTTTTTCAACTTTCAATTCTGCAGCTTCAAATGTTCAAATGCTGATAAAGTCATTAAAGCATTATTTGAATTTTCTATTTTATTATTTTTTTGGCTGCTTATAGGAGTAGCGGAACAAGCTGTTAACTTTGGTATATTATGACCTTGTAAAGTTGTTATGGTGAACGTGTTAGCAAACAGTTGCCTATTTACACCTCCAATCCTATTTATGGAAGGATAGGAATCAAACCGGCTATGTTGCGGTTATGTTGCATACCACGCCAGCTGCGTTTTAATCGGCCATAGCTAGCTATCGATCTAGCCAGTAGGACAACAGCTAATATTTTCAACACCATAACCATACCGGTGTATCAGTCTCTCTTCCATCTTCACAGTTGCTCGGTAAACAGCTAATGCTACAATGCTACATGGTAAACAAAGTTCTTCTTCACCTGGGCGTCTGCCGGTCTGATCGCTGGCATGATTGGCCACCACAGTGTGGCGTCGGGTTGTGTTTTGTCTGGTTTTTTTGGCACCCCCTGTGGCCCGCACCAATGCAGCCTAAACGCCGCAGTGCCTGATTCTATCTGAATGTAGCCTTAGTCTGAGACTTCAGTAGATGGGTAGCAAGCTACATTTATTGCCAGTGTTTGGTTTTATTGTACTTACTGGTTAGAGGTAGATGTTCTCCATTGCTGCTGTGCCTGACACTGTAAGGTGCTCTACAAGAACAGACAGAAAGTTAGCAAAAATGCTGAAAATCACTTACAGCCCCTTTAATATAGAAATATTGATTATTGCAGCTTTAGTAAAAATGTGTCTTACTTTATAATAAGCCAACAGCAAAAGTTAAAAGTTACCTGCAATTATGAATATCAATAAGTCATTAATAAAGGGTTTTTATTTTTTTTCATAATTTATTATTTCCAAAAGGTACATGGTCACACAGTTCCTTGCAGGAGTCCAAATGAATTAAAGGTTTAACTAAAATGGCAAAGAAAGTGCATGAGGAGGATAAACACCAGTCAGAGAGAGTTTCTTACAACAATTTTAGGGACCTGTGAGTGGAGTGGATCACTCTACAATTAAACCCAACAGGTCTAGGCAGATGTGCGCCCACCCAGAGGCTGCTTGTGGTTGTGGTTCTGGTTCTGCTCGAGGTTTCTGCCTGTTAAAAGGGAGCTTTTCCTTGCCACTGTCGCCTAGTGCTGCTCATGGTGGGAATTGTTGGGTCTCTGTGTCACGTCCCGTTAGTCCTTGTGTGTGTTTTATTTTGAAATCACTTCCTGTCTTGTTGGTTCAGTTCCTCGTGTGTGCTTGATTAGCCACACCTGCTCCCCAGTATGCACCTGCCCTTGATTCCCCCATCAGCCGCTTCCCTACTTAGACCGGTTCCCTTCCTTTGTTCACTGCCAGATTGTCTTGTGTTCTCAGCCAAGCTTTCAAGCCTTTTGCTCAAGCCCTTTTTTATGGATCAGATTGTGACCTTTCTTTGTAACCCTAACTCTTGCCTGTACCTCTGCCACTCTGCCTGACCTTTTGGACACTTGACCTTGGCTTGCCTCTACTACTGTGTTTTTGCCCAGACTGTTTGTGTTTGTTACCTTTTGCTATTAAAGCTCACTTAACAAGACTTCCTTGCTGTCTGCTCCTGAGTCCACTCCACGTTGTCTGCCACTCTGTACTCTTTATAATATTATTTATAGTCTAGACCTGCTCTATATCAAAAGAGCCCTGAGATAACTGATGTTGTTATGGTTAGGCACTATATAAATGAACTGAATTGAAATATATATATACATATATATAAACTTGTGACAACTTCATTAAGGGTTTATGAACCCTGGTCTGGTATCGGTGTACAATCCAGTTTGTATCTTAGGTGGCTGTCACGTGTGATCTTGATTAGATCCACATGCAAATAATTATCTACTGTATGTAATCATTGTGCTATGTTGATTGGCAGCACACTGGTCCATTTTTCACACTGTACATCTTGTTTCTAATGTGCCCAAATGCATCTCTGACCACCTACAGAGATGCTTTGAATGATTACATCTTCAATACTTCTGCAGCACATTTACACCTCAATGTATTTTTGCATATAACTCTGATTATAGCCGAATCACCTCCAGGAGCATATTGCGTTTAAAGTGAAATTGTGTGTGGGGGGGGGGGGGTTCTTTTTTATATTTGTTTTTGTTGTTAAAAGTCAAGGCTTATTATTAATGCAACAAAGCCTCAGTGTAGCATGTGAAACAGCCAGGACAGAGAGAGACTGATGGGGGAGGACGGGGGGGGTGAGGATGAAAGACTGGCGGCTAGAGAAAGGATGAGAGAGAGAGAGAGAGAGGCTATTTCTTATCATAATATAACCCAACCTGAGCTGAGGAAAGAGATGGAAAATTACAGACTCCTAAGTGCACTTTCTGATGCTGAAAGAGCAGGTAAGGCTCTTTGAAACCAGCCCATCAGGGCTTTTTTCATGGCGTAGTGCCGGGCCATACAGGCATGGGTAAATAACACCTGCATCACTCAGTCAGCATGATCCAACATACAAACACTCTTCAACATCACACAGGTATAGTGTGTGTGTGTGTGTGTGTGTGTGTGTGTGTGTGTCTTTCCCACTAGAAGTAAACAGTATGTTGCAGTCTGTTCTGGCTCTCACTTCTCTCTCCCCTTCTTTGTTTTCTGCTCTCTTTCACCTGGTTTGAGCTCCAGTTTACCTTAACATTCAGAACTACCATTATCCTTCCTTGAGCGTCTCAGGTCAGGTTTTCTCTAAAGTCATGTGACTCTTTTTGACCTTACCTTTCTTCATTGTACTCTTAAACATATCCCTATTTCCTCCTTTTATAAAAGCTGTGTCCCCGACACGTCCACCTGTTTCTGCAGTCATCAGCTACAACTATGAAGTTTCTTTTTTGTTTAACCGAAGTAGTGGTGGTGGTGGTGGTGGTGGTGGTGGTTGGGGAGGGGTTGAAGAGATTCACATATTTAAAACAGATAGCAAGAACTTAAAAGTCAGCCGCAGACGTGTTTTAATATTCACTTTTAGAAATAATCAAGTAAATCACAGCTTATAATCAAATGAATGTCATACTGTATAAACTCAACATCTTGGTTCCCCGTGGCATAACTGTACTAATGTGTTTTTATAAATATAATATTTTATGCTGTTCATTTTTAGTCGTAGCCTAATTAATGTTCACAACCTGAAGCTACAACCTGAAAATGAGCAGAATCTGAGCATAAAAATATCAGCTGTTATCTGACACACTGAAACAACAGATGTAGCCTACTTACATTTACACCCCTATTTCTTTTGTTTGAGTCATTTAAATGTTATAATGTCATTAAAATATTCCAATTAGTGTGATAGAAAACATAATTTAGTTTTGGAAAAATAGACCCGTTTTGCTCACATTTAGTAAACTAGTACATCACTAGATAATACTGCCTCCATCTCTCCACTGTAGCAGCTTGAGCTGGTTTTACAGAGTGACAGGAAAGGCTAGTGCTCAGCTGATCTCTAAGGAATCTCTGGCCAAGTGTAAATATTTAATTGCCCTTATTCTTGACTTGAGCCACTGACCCTTAAACCCTCCATTGGCCTGTTAGTAGTAGGTGGATCTAATGCAGCCAACAAACAAATCAAATCTGGGGGGTCTCATATAATGCCAAATAGGGTTTCTAGTTTAGGTGAAGACCAGGAAAAGTGCTTTCCCTCATTTGTGTATCCTGGACCACATTTACACCTGGCATCTGTGTCTGTACGGTGGCCCTGAAGGTGAAAACACAACGACATTACAGAAAACACAACAACATTACAGAAAACACAATGACATTACACAAAACACGACATTTCAAATTACAGAAAGGGAGGGACAACTCTTCTTGTTTGTGATTGGACCGAACCCAAGTCAGTTCAGAGTTCATTCAATGCGGTGCTAGATTGGATCAACCAAAGAAGAAGAAGCAGTTGCAGTGGTGTGATCTGATCCGTCTCTGCTCGACTCAAGCTTGTTAAAACTACACAAAACTGTCATCACAAACAAAGCATTACTTATTTACATTTATTAATCAGAGCATTCACAATATTCACTCAAAATCAGCAGGGGGAGGCACGTACAAACAGCTCGCTCGCTCTCTCTCTCGTTGACTGTCCTTCTCCTCCCGATCATTTCTTCTTGTGATGTTCTGGTCTTTGTTGAGTAGTAGAAAGTGTATAAACACTCATTTTGTCAGAAGGAGGAGCACAGATGTAAAACTAAGAGGCAGATCGAACTAAATGAAAATAAGCGGCACTGAGAACAAGCGAATGCATGTTCACGCGAAGGGGAGTGGGATTCTGCCAGGGAGTGGGAAAACGGCACAACACCGGCACATTGCAAGTAGTAGTAGAACACATCACTTGGTTCGTGGTTGTAAATAGAACTTTCGGCCCTAATTCCATTTGCCCCCATTGTAGCAATGCTCAGACAGAAGACAAACAACAGGGAGGTGAAGGGACAGTCAACAAGAGAGAGAAAGAGAGAGAGAGCGCTGCAAACCGTAAACAGCTGTTTGTACGTGCCTCCCCCTGCTGATTTTGAGTGAATATTGTGAATGCTCTGATTAATAAATGTAAATAAGTAATGCTTTGTTTGTGATGACAGTTTTGTTTAGTTTTAACAAGCTTGAGTCGAGCAGACACGGGCCAGATTACACCACTGCAACTTCTTCTTCTTCTTCGGTTGATCCAATCTAGCACTACATTGAATAAACTNCTCTGTAGCAACCTTTAGACTGAGACTAAATTAATGAATTGGCTATCTTTTTCCCTTTTTCAAGGGTGATGCCCCGAGGTGAATTTAATGTTAGTTAAATTCTGTTATTTAATATAAATACTGATTATTTCTGATAGCCGAAGTTGAGTGTCATAGCTCTACTTCAGTTTACACACATGCGTATTAAGACCCAGGTATTTGGTGCTGCTGTGTAAGACTAATAACGCTACACACTAATATGAACACAGTGTCAACAGACATAGGGCCTTAATGGGTCTTGTCTTGAGGAGGGTCAATTCCAAAATCTAGTTTTAATTCCTCCATTATTTCAGTTTTATGCTTGATGCAAGAGCGAAATTGATCATTATGAGTGTTATGTGTTTTATGGTATTTTGTTATTATCCTGTGTGATAGTTTCATCTGGCGTAAAGTACACTGGTAGATTTGGTTTCTGAACAACAGTCTGCCCTGCGTCCTTCAAGGGGCGACAGGGGAACAGTCTGCCCTGTACTGATGCATATGATGTTTGTTAGCGTGAGACACGCTAACAAACATGTCTCCCTTGCCTGTTTTCACAGTGTTGACAACACGCTTCACCTTCAGTCTCACGCTCTCACGCTGCCCAAACAATTCTCACACCAAAACACCGCGACAGCAACGGAGATGAACAGGCGAAGGGACTTACCCTTGGTTACATACTGTACCCCCCATTCTCTGAGTATGGGCTCTTAAATTACTCTGTTTGGTCCGTGACATATGCGCGATGCTTATCGCCGTGTTGATTGGACAGCTGTTCTGGCAGAAAACCCTGCGCAGAAGGCGGTCAAGCAAGCCAGTGAATGAGTGTGTGTTCATGTATATATTTGGCTAAGTGAGTGTAGATTTGTCTGTGTGTGTGTGTGTGTGGGTGTGTGTGTGTGTATGTTCATATATTGGCTGTGTGTCTGGAGTAGGATAGGTTCTTGTGTTCTTTTGTTTCTTTTTGTTTATTTCTGGTTCTTGCTACTTGTGAACATTCAATAAAATGGTGTAGTTTTGATGTTGGAAACAACACATCTTTGACTTTCATTAGTGAATGAACCTGTGTGCCCTTTACTGGGTTAGTGTTTGTCTAATATGTGAAATTGTGAGTATTTCCCAGGGTGGAAGTCCCAGGATGGCGTAGTCAGGCTATATCCTTAAATCTACATGTGTAAGGTGCATACTTTTTCAAACCCTGATGGTGAATTGAGTCCAAATATGTGCACGTGATAAAGTGCGTGTGCACGTATGCGTGATTAGGCCCATGGGCCGTGGCATCAAAATCTCACTCCAGCCAGGTACCCAAAGTTGGCAACCCTGTGCTAATCAGTGTTTTGACTTTTGGAGCTAATGTTAAGCCGTCAAAGATAAATCCAAAACAAACTTGTAAAGAAAACCTACAACTCGTTTGACAACACTTCTACCAAACAGGAACGACATTTCTTCCGTGGACTACACAATAAAGATGATTTTTACCACTCTATATTCATGTTAATTGCTATAGTTTTATATATTTTATTATTTTTTACATACTAACAGTTTATATTTGTAATGCACTCCATCAAAGGAGGGGGTGTCACTTCAGGCTTTTGTTTAGTTTAAGAAAGAGTCACAACTTGAGAAACACGTTAACATTTCCTTCTTTGTGCCGCAAATACATTTTTACATTCAGGCTAGATAAAAGAGTCTTTGAGGCATCTGCAAATGTCTTCAGAACAGCAGTAAGTGTTGTTTGTGGCCTACAGGGGTTTTCAGACTGGCTGGTGTTTTATCTTTAAGAAAAACAGATGCTGAGCTGTCTGACTTGAATGTAATTATCACTGTAAAAGTGTAAAATGCAAAAACATGAACGTACCGACTGTGGCTAGTTTGCTGACAGACAGACAGACAGGCATCAACCATAGCAAATAAAATTAGCTACTAGACTGACAGCACCACAGCAGGATGTTCCCAGGAATTCCAAGCCCACTATGTGTCAGAATGGACAGAAAATGCCCACTGCGTGTTTCTCATTTAAAGGATGTCCACTGCTGTGCACCCTAGAGAGATAATCTTGAATGGGCATGCTACATTTGTCCTGGTCAGAAGAGGTTATCATAGCCTTTCTTATTCCATTCTGAAATTAAATCAAGAATATGAGAAGAGACTGTGTAAAGTAGGCCACTGCCTTCAAAAGAGCTTCAGCTGCGGCTGTGCTGTGGGAGGACACTATTTTGATTACTGTCAAGTCTTAGTAATAGCAAGAACTATGTCTTACATAATCACACTTACAATGAATGTTTCCAACGTCATCTACAGCATAGCTGCTCTATAGCAAGCCTGATCATTTTAGCAGCAATTACACATGCCTGCAGGTTGAATATAGCTAACAAGATTAAAACAGAGTACATGTTCAGAATGTGTATGTCGAGCTAATATAGAGACCTACGTAGATACATAGATATTTTCCTTACAATATTTTGTGTGGTGTAATGGTGTATGATTGTTTTGCAAGAAATCATTATGTACAGTACATACTACATGCATGTGTGATCAATGCAAGGATTTGTGTCTTGAGATAAAAGATGAAAGTATCTCCTCTCTGACAAGGAGCACAGTCAGAAGGTAGATCCACAAACTGGCATCCCCTTGATCTATGCATGTTAACATTCCTCATATACAGTGGGGCAAAAAAGTATTTAGTCAGCCACCAATTGTGCAAGTTCTCCCACTTAAAAAGATGAGG
>LKNJ01008042.1:0-10125 GCA_002120245.1 Maccullochella peelii | reverse complement strand
CGCAACGTGCCCCTGCTGGGCATGGCGGGAGACCCCTTACCCCACGCCAGCCTGTTTGTCCACGTGGCGGTCACCAACCGGCGAGGAGGTGGGAAGGCCCAGCGGCGAGGTCTGTCGGTGAGGAGGGTGGGGAGGCGAGGGCGCGAGTACGTCACGCTGAGGCACACCGGCATCAAGGCGGTGGATGAGACTTTCAAACCAGCCAGTGCCCCCCTCAAAGAGGCAACCGACCTGCGGGAGGATGCTCAGGTGAGAGGGGAAGCCATTGACTGCCAGTCGCAGGAAGGGAGACTTAATAGACTTATTTTACTTAAAGTCACTTTGCCCAAATCATAAAAATAACACTTACTCCTCGTGGTATCTATGCCATGCACATGATTTTATTTTTTTGTGCTTATGAGATTATGGATGAGATGCTCTTGTGTTCAGACATTCAGAGGTGCTGCAACTGTGTACAAAGTCAATGGAAAGACGTGATAAGACGTAAATTCACCTGGTGGCGGTACGCTAACTGACACAAAGACCCGTCAGCGTGAGTTCAAAATGTTTCAGTTAGAGCAGAAACCTCAGAAGATTAAAGGTTCAGGAACGAGAGGTAAAAAGGAGAGAGACTGGAGGGAAACATGAGTTCAGAGGTTCAGTCAGAGTCTGAGATGCCACTCAAACACACACAGGTACACTTCCAAACACGTCAAGAGTAAAATTCAAGTACTTTCAAGGTACCTAAACCAACATTTTTCCAGACACTCATAGCTTTTATCATCACATCTGACATGTTACTATAAATGCAATTTATAAATAAAGTTTACAGAATTCCTTTACACCAACAGCAATCATCTGAGAGCAGATGGTCGCCCCGAAAAACACCCCCTTTTCATTTCAGAGCCCATGTCAGTCAATCTAGACCTGGTCCAGTCCGCGTCTGGTGTGATACACCAGGAGACAACAAACAAATATGACGACGGGATCGTTTCATTTCAAATATTAAAAGATTTTTGGTTGACATGAGTGACTGTCGATGATGAAACACCAGATTATGCATTTCTCGAGTATATTCAAATTCAAGCATTTTCCTAACCTTGAAAGCTTTCAAGGCTTTGTACGAACCCGGCGTACAGCCTGTTAATCAGCTGTTTGCACAGACTGCAGCGGCCAATTTTGCATGAATGACACAAGGCTTTGCTTTCTGTATGGACAGAAAAAACACTAAAATCGCCTCATTCTGCTACTTGAATGACTTTAATTGCCTCCATGTGCTGAACCATCAGAAAACCAGCACACACCTGCCCCTGGGGAGGTGCCTCCTTCACTGGATAATCCACAGACCACCTCCTTAACAGTTTTCATTTGGAATATTTTTGGGAAGAAGTGAAAGGAAGATGAAAAGTGTTCAGTGAGGATTTTGGATTATCCAGAGTAACTAGGACACTGATCCTGGAAAGAGATGTGTTTTTCATGTTTCTTTGTCTGTGCTTTGAGCAGCACAAACACAATTCAATTCACCTTCATTCTGTTGGGATAAAGGCAGAAATCTCAGAGACTGATATCTCAAAACCTGGACGCATGCAACCAAAAACTATCTGCAGTGAGCGAGAACACCAAACCAAATACTTTCTCTGGCTCTTTGTGTTTAATTGGCTTGTGTGGCGAAGTTAAAAGAAGAGTGCTAACAGCTGAGTCACAGCAGATCAGGTGTCACTCAGCTTTTGTATTTTTAGGCTTTGTTGATAAGATGTCTGGTTGTGAGGCTGAACTGGAGTAGCTTACATGATGGTGCTGAAATCAGACTCCACCTGAGACTTCTCCGTAGGGCGAATAAGAGAGAGGAGGAGGAGCACCAGTGACAAAAAGGAAGAGCGGAGGAGGGTTATAAAGCATCTATAAATACCTGCAAATATAGAACCTGGTCGCACAGCACCCACCAGCTTATCACTGAATACAAACAATCTAGAGGTGGGCGATGTGAATCCTCTTTCGCGGCCTGTTTTTAAAGATATATTTATATTATGAGGTGTAAAGCATGTGGACGCCGCCGCCCCGTCCACAAAGCCAGATCGGTAAAGAAATGGTTTCCCAGTTTGGTGTGGAAGAACTTGACTGGTTTACACAAAGAGCCCCGACCTCAACACCCCATCCAACATCTTTGTGATGAACTGGAACGCCGACTGTGAGCCAGACCTGATCCTCCAGTATCAGTACCCGAACTCACCAATGCTCTTGTGGCTGAAGCATGTTGTATGAACAGTTTGACATTTTGGGACATAAGGGTATTTGTTTTCTTTAGAGTTAGATGAGAAGACCGATACCACTCTCATGTCTAGCCTAGCTTAGCATAAAGAGTGGAAGCAGGGGGAATAAGCTAGCCTGAGTTAAAATATACGCCTACCATAATGTTGTCAGACACTTCGAATAACAATCTGAGCCTGTCGGCGGCAAAAAAAGCACTTTTAGTGGATGTACTTTTCCACTAATAATGGGCTTTTATTCTGATTATTAGTGGAATATTATGTCCATATAAACGCAGCTACTGATGCACAAATCCTGTAATTCCCATTTTGCCATAGAGCACTCCTGCTCATGCAATTGCAACATTTCCCACAATGGTCGAATAGCCCCCTCACCTCAGTTTAGCAGTGCAGCAAAATCCCTTTTGTCTCATGTGTCACCCAACCCTGAAACACTCCTGCCCAATCACTCTGTCAGACACCCTCCCACACACACACACACACACTCAGTCCTACGCAGAGACACATTCGCTTTTGTACAAACGGCTTTTAATCTGCCTGCTTCAATCTCATTGTCCTTTCCCTCCGACTTGAACTCTCTCCTCCTCGCTGTCCCCTGTCTCTCTGCCAGGAGTCCAGCTGTGGGCTCATCTGCCACAGTCGGTTATTATTCATCATGCCTCGAATTGCTGTATGTCTGTCTCACACACACACACACACACACACACACACACACACACACACACGCAGACACACACACGCAGACACACTCACACTTCCACACAGGTGGGGCGTGATAATCGCTAGTCTAGTTGGGGCTCTGCCAGGTGGCAAACTGTGTTCAGTTAGACAGCAGAGGTTTCCATTCTAGTGCTTATATGTGCAAAAATAGATTATGAAGTGACCCAAAATGGCATTTCAGCAGATTCACACATGACTCTTGTTTTCTGTGTCCCTGTCAGATGTGCTAACCAGCCCAGTTTTGCATCCTGACACACCTGTAGCAGTTAGAAAAACAAATCTAAATGCTACGATTTTCTCCTGTTCCACATTTATGCCATATTGTCTTCTCTTTTGCCAAATGCGCTTAAGCTGAGGCTGCTTTCACTGGATTAAAAGCGGCAATGACTGCCATATTGATTTAATTCACAAGAGAGACAGCAGATGACGGGAGAGGAGGGGAAGTGTGTGTGTGTGTGTGTGTGTGTGTGTGTCACCCTTTCTGACCTTTCCCAGCTTAGTTTTACAGCCGGAACTGTACATCTGATCTAATACTGTTTTCTCTCTCCTCCTCCTCTTCCTCCTCTTCCTCCTCATCTCCGTGTCTCCTCTGTCGCTGTGCCTTCTGCCGTCACACCGTTTCCAGAGCACCACCTCCAGTTTCAAAGAGCAGTGTGGGCTCCCCACGGTGGCCAAACTGAAGCAGTGCATCCAGAGCCTGGCCACGAGGCTGCAGAACCCAGAGGGCACCATGGGGGCCACCATGGTGCTGAAGGAGGGCTACCCGTGTCTGGAGCCTCTGGTCAACCTCTCAGAGCCGACACGCAAACTGCTCGCTGCCTACGACACGGTCAGTAAGACGGACTTTCTCATAGTAAAGTTCACCCACAGGCCCATTCATTTAAAGGGGTGACCACTATTTTTGTACATGTTTCTGAAGTTTTGAGATTTGACTTTTTATATATTTTGAGAAAAGTTTCTACAGGCAGGAACTGATTGCAGGCTGACCTCTCCAGTATTAAAAGAAAAATAATGAATGCTCTTCTGCAAATGTATTAATTCTTGCGCTTGTCACTGATTGGAGGGCAGAGTTCCACCTGAGAAAATTTTGAATGCCACATTAAGGCTGGCAGTCTGTTTTTCTTACTGTCGACAAAACTCTGTGAAAAGACCAAAATGCCAGCAATGACTTTAATCCTACTAACTGGAATTATCTGCATATTCTCAAAGCCTGATGAAGCTTATTCCTCTGTGCCATAGAGCGACACTGTTGTCCAAACACACATCAATGAGCCACACGCTCATTACAATGAGTCAGTCCCAAATACACCATGAATAGTCACCATTGCACCAAATATGTGTCTGAAAATAACTAATGCACTGTTTACTCCTGTTTGAGTGACTTTGCTATAAACTACGGCGTCCATCTGTTTTAGAAAACAGCCTGTTTATGAAACATTATATCTGTGACCAGATTTATGTGTTGAATGGGCCGAGTGCCACAGACACAACAGTGTTGGTTTATGTCTGTTTGTGGGATTTGCTGACGATTAGAACAAGACTCAAAGTTTACAGCCATGCTAGCGGCTGTGCAGTGGTTCTTTGAACTAAAAGCTAATGACCACATGCTAACATGCCCAGAATAATGTTTACCATATTCACCATCGTAGTTTAGCAAGTTAAAGAGCTAACATTTGCTAATTAGCACTCAAGTTAAAGTACTGTGTACATCTAGTTGTTGACATATTTGAGTTTGGACCAAATTGGTGGATTAAACCGAACAACTGACCGACCAAGCAACATTGCTATTTCTACGCTAGCTTGGCTAAAAATATAGAATAATGCCTGACTTGTCCTTTAAATTACACTTTAATGGTTTAAAGTGGCTTGTCGATAAACAAGACTAAGAGGTTACAGCCATGCTCGCGGCTCTGTGAGACCATAGGTATATTTGCTAAATGCTAACGTCGGCATGCTAACATGCTAATGTTGAGCAGGTATAATTTTAACATGTTCACCATCTTAGCAAGTTAAAATGCTAACATTTGCAAATTAGCACTCATAAAGTACTGTGTACATCTAGTTTTTGACATTTCAGTCTGGACAACATTTCCCTGCTTAGAGCCACCTTGCTAGCTAGCTAGATAGCGTGGCTAAAAATCTAGATTTATGCTAGCTTCATCATTTTATGGGATAAAAATGGCCTGTTTCATCACAATGGCAGACATGTCTGTGCTTCGTGTTCACATTGAAAATAAAACACAACTGGGTTAATAACACAACATTAAAATTCAGTATCTTAGTTTACTCAGAAGTTTTTCTGCTTTTGCTAATTTTGTTTCATCAAGTTTAGTTTAGTTTTAAATTTGGTTTTGTGATAAAACCGACACTGTATTACTGAGTGTGCACACACGCCCACATGCAAATACACTGTCCTCAGGCATTAAATATGCAGAAAGGCACTCTGAGGTGTCACCAGCTGCGTCTCCTCCTACTCGATCTCCTCTTGCACCAGATCAGGACGAATCTCTCCCACCTGTTTCAGCGCTCAGCTATTACACCTACACATACCTCGGTGCAGAGAGGAGCTCTTTGTTTCCAACCATCACTTTGTGTTTATGCACGTCAGTGGAGCTAATGATGTTTGAGTGTGAACCCAGCAAATGTGAGCCCAGCAGGTCAGCGTCATGAAGCCACAGTTGGTGTGATCTCCAGTCGTACATCACACCTCTCACAAGGCTTAGTCATTGCACACTCTCTCTCTTTTCTGCTGCCCTGCAGTCAGACTCCATTTCTTGCCACAGATTCTTTATTTAATGTTATGCTTTGTGTTGCTTTCCAACTCAGTGCATCCAAATCAATCCCACTAATTCTGATATTAAGTTCAAGTTCTTTAATGTCATATGCACAACAGTTACAGCGAAGCAGTCCTAGGCAATGACATGATTACATCGCAGGCTCGCTCCCTGCTCTTACAGATGTGTTTAAAATAAAATCACATAAGTAGAAAAAAATCTAATGTGTCTGATCTATTCTTTAGGTTTTGGCGTTATTTGTGTTGGTAAAAATGGCATTGTACTCAGCAAGTTAATTGCCGAAATGTGAGAACATGATGACATCGCTAAAAGAAGTAAGACAACAGCAGTCAGGCGATCAGATGGGTTAAACGCTAAAGTTAGAGAAAATAAAGTAAAATGATGAGCAAAACTGTAAACATCCATCACTTCCTGGTTCAACTTGGTGGATTATTGCCAACGTTTTGGTTTCACCTCCAAATAAAGTGGTTTGACGATCTGGAAAAACCCGTCTGATCGTCTGACTCGTGTTTCTTGCCCCTGCTGGACTTTGTTGTAGCGATGTCACTGTGTTTCCAGGTCTCGATGACCTATTAACTATTAAAATGAATAAACTGGAACGATCCTTTAACTACACTATATAGTATAGTGCTGCTATGTGGGTGGTTGTTTGTCTGTCTGTGTCACCTCCTTTAACCCTGCAGAGAATAAGCGCTTACAGATTAAAGATGGTGGATGTTTCAGCTCAGCTCATTTAAATACATATGATACAAAGCACTCACCCTGTTGTCAATATTGCACCTGTTGAACCTGATTTCCCCCTTAAATTTCCCCTTAAGCATTTTGCAGCTTGTTTCAACACTTCATTGAAGCAATAAAATTATAATGCTGAGTGAAATAATCAGAAAAAACACACATAATATAAGGCTGCAACTCACGATTTGTTTTTTTATTATTCATTAATCTGCCCATTATTTTTCTTGATTAATCAATAATCGCTTGGTCTATAAAATGTAAGACTAAATATTCAATTTACAGTGTAAAAGCAGTAAATCTTTACATTTGGGAAGCTCGAACCAGCTTGAAGAATGACTTAAATGATAAATAAATGATCAAAATAGTTGCTGATGAATTTCTTGTCAATCTGTTCAATTAACTGACTAATAGTTTCAGCTCTGATGTATTTTACAGATGCACCAATAAATCCAAAATAAATCATCCCATACACGTTTCCCTCATTTTCAGCCTGACATACTTTGGAAACGTCAACCCTCCTGGTACCGTTTGAAATGAAGCTGCGGGTTTGAACAGCGTTGACTTTGCAAAGAGCCGAATAAGTTCAACACAAACTTTCTTCCTGTCTTTGCAGATGATCGCCGCCCAGAAACAGCTGATCGAGAGCGCAGATGCAGTTCAGGAGAGGATCGCCCAGGTGCAGAGAGAAGGTAAAGTGCAGCGAGAGATGGACGAGTGGCTGGACAGGCCAACATGAAAATGGTTTTTATTCGTGAGCGCTCGCGAACTAAACAACTGCTGTACAGGATTTGCCCAAAGATCCTAAAGATTCACCGAATGAGCATCTGACATGAACATCAAACAGCCGAACTTAACGAGGGCGACTCCTCGGAGAACAAGTCTGTCAGTAAACAACATAAGTGGACACAGTGATGGCTGGTGACTTTGACTCCCAACCGCTTGTCAGTTGTAGGATTTCCATTTAGAAAAAAACCCCAAAGCCGCTCTCATTTTTGTACTTTTTGAAATGAGGATCCATCGAGACACACATCTGTTAACATTTGTTGGATTTTCTCAGCAGTTTCGGGTGAAGCGCAGCAGTTATGACAGCTGTGCATTTACAGAGAAAAGCATCTACACAAACCAAACCTGTGTATTTTTAAACCCTCTCGCTGCCTCAGATGACTCCTGACCTTTAACTGCCAATATAAATGTCACGAGGAAGGCACTTAAATATATGAATATGTAAATCCAGTATCTGCCAATGCTGACATTTTGTGTTAGTCACAAAAATAATTCTACCCCTGATACTTGACAGTTATATTTCACCTAAATTTGACTCGTTGATGGATGACATATGAGCTCCCGTTTGTGTTTTGCAGGCATGGACTTCCATGAGGATCTTTCTCGGCTTGGGGAGAAGGAGGGACTGAAGGGACGCAAGCTCAGCAAAGCAGTGGAGAGTTTCACCTGGAACATCACTGTGCTCAAGGTGCGAGAAAGCAGAAACACAATGATATCAAAACTCTCAGATTTTATAGGATCGTGGCAGTTTTTTCCATTTTCCTTCTCTTTTTATGTTAATTTTGACACGTCTAAGCGTCACCTGGAAAGGAGAAGCTGATCGTGCTCCGCAAATTTAATCAGATTTCATAAATCAGGCTGTAAATTTATTTTGAAAGGTGTTTTCTTCCTTGTTTCATTTTAGAAGAAGAGTTTAATCTTTTTGACTTGCTCTTCGTGTAACTCATAAGTACAGCAGTGGACACACAACTCCAGCTTTCCATATAAAGTTTGAATGCAATAAGGAGGAACAAACTCCCTCCATGGTTCAGCTAAAGCTAATAGCAGCTGTCATAGTAAATTCAAAATGGTTATTAATTGATCTCATTGCTAAATTAGGCACTTCCTCCATCTGTCGCAATTCCTCATCACTGCAGTAAAATACAAGTGTTGAACTGACCACTTTAATTTGACGGGACAGACTGCTGCGTCGCCATGTTAACCATGCTAACCATGTTAGCCATGCTAATCTAAACTGCAGAATAGTCCTTCATTAACTGCACTGAACTCAAGATTGAGCTGTGGTTCTGACTATTTTTGATTTGTTGATTTGATATCCTTAATAAAACTTTAAAGCTGCGATAACCATTATTTTTTATTAACAATGTATGAAATGACTGTTTTTAGCCTCTTATAGCTCCTTGTTTTGGTTTTCCAGCCTGCGAATCAGGCAGCTGTTTTCTGTGCACTACCTGCCCAGCACACAGATAAAAGTTAGCAACTAGCTGGTGAACAAAGTGGAGCATCTAGCAGCTAAAGAATCAGATATTTTCTTCACGAGTTGGTGGAGACCAAAAGCAGAGCTGAAAGGAGAGTGAATGTTGGACAGAAACGCTTGTTCTGCTGCCCCCAAGTGGCCAAAAAAATAACTTAATGCAGCTTTAAATCAAATGCTAAAGATCTCTGCAGTTGTTCAGGACTAGCCTCCAGCTAACAACAGCCTGTAAAACTGAATTAAATGCTAAATGTCCATCTTGTGCTTTAATAGAAATGTGTGTCCCCGTGTGCTGCAGGGTCAGAGCGATCTGTTACGGGGAGCGAAGATGGATTCCCTGGATGCCCTGAGGCAGCTGGCCCTGGCATGTGAAGCCTGCGGACTCACCTCCTCCTTCTCTTCCTCCAACTCCTCGTCCTCCACCTTCTCCACAGCCGAGCTGCACTACTCCTCCCACCCCTTGTCTGGCCGCCGAAGCAGCACACACGGCAACGGACGCGTCTGACAACCCCCCTCCCCCCCGCCCTGGGTCCAGAGATGAAAAGGGAGAGGACGGAGTAATTACCGAGGATAACGGCGAGATATGAGAGCAAGAAAAATAAAGTGCTGGTGTAAAAAGCACCACAGGAGACAGAGTGTGTTCCTTTATCCAGTGCAGTGAGTGTCTAGACTAGCCTAGACCAGAGCAGTATATCTGTTAAAGCCTTACGGTGACTTCACTTTATCGCTGAGGGTCCAGCCTGCAGAGAGGCTTTTCATGAGTGTCGTGACTCTGCAGGGGAAAAGCAAAGACAGACAGACAGACACTTCACGCGGGTCCTTGAACTTGTGACGGCTCCTGCTTATTTTTTCTGAGAGAAAATGTTTTTTCCCTCATTAGAGAGGAAATCATAGACGCCTGAATAATTAGTGACAACGGGGCTGTCGTGGAGCTGATGTTTACAGCCCTGTTGGTGTTTCATTTCAGAGGTAGAATGCAGAATGGAGGTGATGAAGAGCTGATGGGGCGGGTTATTCTCTGCCTCAGCATTTCCGCTTGTCCCTTGGGAAGGCTGCACGATTACCTGTGTGTGTGTGTGTGTGTGTGTGTGTGTGTGTGTGTGTGTGTGTGTGTGGCGAGGGAAAGGTGCTATAAGAGATTGATTGACAGGATGTGGCCCACAAAAAACACACAGGTGGAGAGAAACTAATTCAAGAGGCCTAGATTTTTAGTGTAATACTACTTTTTTAATACTCACACAAGTTTTATGGTATTCCTACTTTCACAGTAGCTTAAGGGGGGGGGGTAGGCAGTATTTGTTTAGCGTCATTTGGGCAAAAATCCCATAATAACCGTCCAGCATGTTGTAATTCAAGTGGTCTGAGAGAAAAC
>LKNJ01008041.1:0-10134 GCA_002120245.1 Maccullochella peelii | reverse complement strand
TAGCTAACTGTATAAAGCAGTTAAAACTACCTAACTAGTTAAAACTAGCTAACGTATATAAAGAAGTTAAAGCTAGCTAATTGTATATAAAGCAGTTAAAACTAGCTAACTAGTTAAAACTAGCTAATGTATATAAAGCAGTTAAAGCTAGCTAACTGTATATAAAGCAGTTCAGACTAGCTAACTGTATATAAAGCAGTTCAAACTAGCTAACTGTATATAAAGTAGTTCAAACTAGCTAACTGTATACACGTGTATATAAAATAGGTCATGAAATATAGAATAAAATATAAAAAATGTAAGAAATGATTAATAAACTAAAGCTAAAGCTCCCTCCATCACACACCACCAGGTGATTTATCAGGTGTGTCTCTGGGTAGTTTTTGTCAGCAGTGTAACAGGTAGACGTTCTGATTGGCTGAGAGCCAGGCCTCTGGTCACTGAGCCGGACCCTGATGATCCGGATGAAGGATCCTCCTGGATCGGATGATCCACATCGTGTGCTCCTCTGCTGCTGGTTCTCCTTATAAATTTAGGAGATAAATTCTTTGAATCCTGCAGAGACAAAGAAGCCTGATACCAGTTACTGGTTTTACTGGGAAACACTGTGCTCAGACTAGCCTTATTATCTGTGGAGAGTCACTCTCCTCCACTGCCCAGCTGACAAAACCACCACAGTCTTAACCAGGACTCTGAGTCCCAGCAGCTCTTCATAAAGTCTGCTAACTGCTAACTCGTCTCTAAACCAGGTTGCACCATTAAACCTTCAGAAACGTCTCAGCTAGTAAAGACTTTAGTGTAAATCTGTTGCTAGGAAACATCTGTAGCACCGTCCAATCAGGAGCAACCAACTCTGTAAACAGGAAGTCACTGTAGCATCACAAGCTAGCAGAACTTCCAAACATGACAGTTTTAGAGGCTAAAAGATAAATCTTAGTTTTATTTCTGTCTGCGTACATGGAGACATCTGAGTGTTTCACAGTCTGATTACCACTACTGATTTACTCTAAAGGCTCAGATATTAGCATGCTAACATTAGCTTTGGTTCAGTTAGCTAACAACAGCTCCACCTGCAGTTAGCAGCTGTCAATATTTTGTAACAACTAGTTAGTGTTTAATTTAGTGATGATAAAACTGAACTTAGTAAACACTGACGTTAGCATGAGGCTAAGCTAACAGCTGCTGAGACCGACTGCAGGAAACTTTTAATTAACAGATCCAAAGTCCAGTTTGTTTTTCAAGAAGTTTAATGTCTTAATATGAGCATGATCGTGACCCCAAACCTCCAGTTTGGTTGTATTTTGGACCAAATGTGGGATGTTGTCTCCTCCATCATCCTGTCCTGAGCTCATTAGTCACAGCTGAGTTTCTAATTAACTCCGAGCGTCTCGTCTGTTATTTAACGAAGGCTGTGGATGCTTCAGGGAGCAGACGAGGACGAAGCATCAGCAGTCGTGTTACTCCTCAGTGGAGCCGAGCGGTGGGGGAGCGTCCGACTATAATCGCTCAGTTTACACAACGTTCATTATTAATGAACAACACATCAATAAGCGTCGCCTGTTTCACTCTACAACCGGATCAGATGTTACGCTGCTGAAGCCAACAATGTGGTGTCACTGTTTCAGCTGCCGTCAGTGTGAAACACAACACACTGTCTGGAGAGTCCCACACAACCCGAACAAGCTCCAGCAGATAAAAAGAAACCAGTTCTGACCTCACACCTCAAACTGACTCTGCCTGACAGGACAAACTCAGGGCACCACGGCCCCTGAAGAAAGTTCAGGAAGCTTTAAAGCCCCAGTGTCAGAATGTAAACACGAGGATTTAATGATTTATGAAAGTAAAACAGGTTTCATGGAGCAGCTGATGACAGAAGAGACCAGCCAGCACAGCGATGGAGGCCGGACAGCGGTGGAGGCCGGACAGCGGTGGAGGCCGGACAGCGATGGAGGCCGGACAGCGGTGGAGGCCAGTGATGGAGGCCGGACAGCGATGGAGGCCGGACAGCGGTGGAGGCCGGACAGCGGAAGAGGCTAGTGACGGAGGCCGGACAGCGGTGGAGGCCGGACAGCGGTGGAGGCCAGTGATGGAGGCCGGACAGCGATGGAGGCCAGTGATGGAGGCCGGACAGCGACGGAGGCCGGACAGCGACGGAGGACGGACAGCGACGGAGGCCAGTGACGGAGGCCGGACAGCGATGGAGGCCGGACAGCGGTGGAGGCCAGTGATGGAGGCCAGACAGTGATGGAGGCCAGTGATGGAGGCCGGACAGCGACGGAGGCCGGACAGCGATGGAGGCCAGTGATGGAGGCCAGACAGCGGTGGAGGCCAGTGATGGAGGCCGGACAGCAGTGGAGGCCAGTGATGGAGGACGGACAGCGACGGAGGCCGGACAGTGGTGGAGGCCAGTGATGGAGGCCAGACAGCTCAGATTCTCTGTAAACTCTTTGACTGTAATTCAAACTTTAGTTTGATGTCAGAAAATAGTAAAACCTCACCTAACCACCTAACAAACATGTTATCTGTTCTTTGCTCAGATCCAGTTTAGGTCTGAGTCTCTGTCCTGGTTCTGGTTCTGGTTGTGAGTGCAGCACAGACACTGAAACTGAACCAAGCAGAGAGTCTGGCAGGAGAAGCTGATCAGGATGAATGTGATCCTTCAGAAACCTCAGTTTAACATCCTGAGAGTGTGTACACAATAGTCAGAGGAAGAGCTGCATTGTGGGTAATGCAGGCGTCAGGTTTTGACGAGGATAAAAAGACGATACCTCTGGTTCTGCTGCATCCGTTTTAAAATGCATTTTATTCTGAAAACACTGAGACTGAACCAGACAGGAAATGTGCCGCAAAACCAAAATGAGGAGCTAAAAGAGGCTAAAAAGCTCTGCAGAGCTGCAGGTGATTCTCTGTGAGTTCATCACTACGAGCGACTGCTTTTATACGATGCCGACGTGATTAGTGGAGCTTTAAACCTTGTCAGATATGTTCTGACCAATCAGCAAACACCATTAAAATCAGCCAACATACATGCACCTAATCAATTCATTCATTGATTATGGTATTGATTTTTTTATTGATTATGGAGTATGGAACATGTGCAATGTCATAAATATATCATATTTATGTTTTATAATGACATTTTAACTAAAGAAATGAACAATTATAAAATCATGGATTTGTTAAGTGTTGAACTAAATCAACAAATATCAACACAGACGTTAGAAAGAGGATGAGGACTGTGAACCTCCCATCTATACTGCAGTAACAGTACAGAAGTATCAGCATCAAAATATACTTAAACTACCAAAAGTAAAAGTACTCATTATGCAGAATAATATATATGATATTACTAGATTATAATTATTGATGCATTAATGTGTTCATCACTTTAATGTTGCAGCAGGTGAAGGTGGAGCTCAGTTTAATGACTTTATAATCTGCTGGTAGTTTAATCTATAATATTACATCATCATTTATTAGTTGATTATGTTTTCTATTAATAATCTGAATCTGCAGCTGAGTAGAAATATAAAGTAGCAAAAGATAGAAATAGGACCTCAAAATTTTACTTACTTACAGTACTGTTTGTAATAATAATATATATATAAATGACTTCTCCAGTCAGATTGTTAAAGATTGTTAGAAAGCACTCGATGGATCAGACTGTAGCAGAGACGGGAATTAAACACCAGCCCTCTGGTCTTTGTGCTACTACATATTTCTCCAGCGCTGCTTCTTTTGTGAAGTAATCTATTTAATGGACAGCAGAGACTATAAATATCTCCTGAAGGTCTAATTTTATCAGCAGAGACGTCAGAGAGGTGACGACAGTTTCCACTGAACAGGGACTCACCTGAACGACAGCTCAGGAACCGCTAACAATGCTGCTAACACTGCTGCCATCACTACTGCTAACACTGCTGCTAACACTGCTGTTAACAATGCTGCTAACACTGCTGCCGACACTAATGCTAACACTACTGCTAACACTGCTGCTAACACTATTGATAATACTGCTGCTAACAATGCTGCTAACACTGCTGCCGACACTACTGCTAACACTAACACTGCTGCTAACACTGCTGCTAACACTACTGCTAACACTGCTGCTAACACTGCCGCTGACACTACTGCTAACACTGCCGCTGACGCTGCTGCTGACACTGCTGCTAACACTGCTGCTGACACTGCTGCTAACACTACCACTAACACTGCTGCTAACACTAACACTACTGCTAACACTAACACTGCTGCTAACACTAACACTACTGCTAACACTAACACTACTGCTAACACTACTGCTAACACTGCTGCTAACACTGCTGCTGACACTACTGCTAACACTGCCGCTAACACTGCTGCTGACGCTGCTGCTGACACTACCCCTAACACTACTGCTAACACTAACACTACTGTTAACACTACTGCTAACACTACTGCTAACACTAACACTGCGGCTAACACTAACACTACTGCTAACACTGCTGCTAACACTAACACTGCTGCTTACACTACTGCTAACACTGCTGCTAACACTAACACTGCTGCTAACACTAACACTACTGTTGACACTGCTGCTAACACTGACTCCTGACCTCTGGGTCACATGATCTAACCTGCAGTAGTAAACCTCCAGGTGTGTCTGTCTGTCTGCAGGTAAACTTTGTGGTGTGTCAGCTCTGTGCTTTGCTGTCGGCCTTCTGGTTTCGTCTCTTCCTCCATCCCAGTAAAACCAGTCCCTTCATCAGACACGTGGTGGCAACTGTACTGGGACTCTACTTCGCTCTCTTCTGCTTCGGCTGGTGAGACGGACGCTGTTAGCTTGTTGCTGTGGGAAACTAGCAGTGTAGCTTGTAATGATTGCTAACATTAGCTTATTTAGCATGTTTACATGATAACGTTAGCATGTCACATTTTGTATGTAACTGTCATAAAACATCTTATGATTGTTTTATTGTTGACAATATGTTACCTGTAAACCTTTTGCATGTTAGCTCGCTGTTAGCATTCCATACCTGCTTTACTTTGAAAGTACAGCTGAGGACGATGATAGTTTAAACTTACCAGGAGATGAACTCATGAACTAATTACTACATGAATGTTTGAACCACATTTCATCACATGTGGGGAGATACATGTTGCTGTCTGTGTTACTGTCGGGGAGGTTAGCTAGTGTTTGGAGGTGAGTCTCTGTATTTCCTTTGTTCTCCAGGTACGCCCTTCACTTCCTGGTTCAGAGTGGACTCACCTACGGCATCATGATCCTGACTGGAGTGGAACACATGCACAAGTAAGCTTCAGAAAGTCCTCCAATCACTTTTATAGATCACACTGTAATGGATCACCTCAGTGTATGGAAGGTCTGAGGGTGTTTGGAGGTATCAGGTTCAGGGTTCAGATGAGTCCAGTCCCGGGTCTGGAGACATTAAAAGTCCCAGAGATGAAGAGGAGCCTCTGAGTGCAGTCAGATCACCTCTGTGACTCTTCATTGGTAAACTCAAAAAAGAAACTCTCAACTCCACGAGGTCCGAGTAACTTGTTGTTTCCAAAGCTTTCAACCACATCTCATGGCCTTCCTTAGTGGATGGAGTGGCTCAGTTGTCATGGAGATGGTTTAGTTATGGAGGTGGTGATTAGGTCTCTGATGTCAGATGTAAATGTCCTCCACGGCCTTTGACCCGGTCCTCCCTGTGGATGCTGGTGTTCATTCAGCCTCTTGTCCACGCTCCCCACAGCCGTCACATGATGATGTCATGATGATGTCATGATGATGTAACACACCACTCACCCTCTTGTCTTTGGGAAGAGGATCACGGGGCTTTGTCTTTAAGGCGTAGGGAGGCAGGGGGGGTCTGGGCCTTGCTCGGGGGCATCTCAGTGCTAGTAATGGGGGCCAGTTTAAATCCGAGCCACTTCTGTACTGTGGCTGTAGTGAACTACGGTGTGAGTCACTGCGTGTTGATGGTGAAATTAATGAATGAGACTCTTCTGTTTGGTTTCAAGGTACTGCCTCCTGGTGGCTCTCAGCTACCTGAGCCTGTGTCAGATCACTCGAGTCTACGTCTTCGACTACGGCATGTACTCTGCTGACTTCACAGGGTAAGACCAGTACACCTTCTGTCTGGATCATGTTCACACCTGGTGCTCAGTTAGTGAACCCTCTTCATTTCCTCCCTCTGCAGCCCCATGATGGTGATAACACAGAAGATCACCAGCCTGGCGTTTGAAATCCACGATGGTGAGCACGCCACGACGCATTGGAGGTTTGCAGCTCAAACCGGCACTTTATATTCACTTTGGTTTTTTCTCGTACAGGAATGGCACGAAAAGAGGAACACCTGACTCCAGGACAGAAGATTTTGGCGATAAGGTTTGTTTCCATGAAATGTCTCAGTACACTTATAGTTCATTTACTGAGAAACAAGGTCAACTTTTCTATTATTTATAGGTTTTCTGCAAAGTTAAGACAAACGTAGTGAAGTACAAGTGTCCGATTGATTCATTGTCACCCTTCTTGTAATCAAGTACAACTCAGTGGATCAGTCTATAATAGTTTCAGCGGCACCACAGCTCCCAGTGCAGAAACCAGTGTGTGTGTGTGTGTGTGTGTGTGTGTGTGTGTGTGTGTGTGTGTGTGCGTGCGTGCAGGAGGATGCCCAGTCTGCTGGAGTACTTCAGCTACAACTGTAACTTCATGGGGATCCTGGCCGGACCCACGTGCTCCTACAATGATTACATCGCCTTCATTGAGGGAGACCCCCGTCGCCATAGAGACCAGGAGGCCGACAGGAAGTCCAAAGGCAAGCTGATGCAGAGCGAGCCCTCGCCAAACGTACGTGATCCCAAATACAGAATTTTTAATGTGATGACGTCTGTGATCTTCCTGACTCGTATGATTGGATTATTAACACTGTAAAAGCAGAGCATCATAGCTCAGAGGAGTGATGTCCGCTCAGTGACGAGGCTCTCTGTTAAACCCACACATGGCTGTTTGTGATACAACAAGATGCTTTCAGGAGCCAAACCGTGGAACAAAGTCTGCTTTCAGTCTCGTGGAGAAAGTGAAACTAAAAGAAATGTCTCTGTGTTTGCTCAGACCGAGGTCGTCCGTAAAGTGGCCACCTCCTTCTTCTGCCTCCTGGTCTTTCTGTCGGTGTGTAAAGTTTTCCCCGTGGAACGAAACATCGATGACGACTTCATCGCCAACACGCCGTTCTACGCTCAGGTGGTCTACCTGTACCTGTCCATGCTGACCACCAGACCCAAGTACTACTTCGTCTGGACCCTCGGTGGGTGTCTGAAACCTGGATCTTTTCTCTTTCTGTCTCTCTCTTTTTGTTCCTTCAATATCACTTAAAGAGTAACTCCTTATCAGATTCAGATCAGCATCACTGCGTCTTCTGTCTCTCATTGGCTGCAACGTCCATAAAACTCAATGCAAACTCCGGACCGGAGACAGTTTCACCTGTTTCACACCTCTCCTTCTAATCTCTGTTTTTACTCAGCCGATGCCATCAACAATGCTGCCGGCTTTGGCTTCAACGGCTACGACGATGACGGCTCTCCTCGCTGGGACCTCATCTCCAACCTGAGGATCCTCAACATCGAGGTCAGGACTGTCAGGGGTCTGCTACGTGTTAGCTGAGGACCCCACTAACTGCTAGTTGTTAGCTGAGGACCCCGCTAACTGTTAGCTGTTAGCTGAGGACCCCGCTAACTGCTAGCTGTTAGCTGAGGGCCCCGCTAACTGTTAGCTGTTAGCTGAGGACCCCGCTAACTGCTAGGTGTTAGCTGAGGACCCCGCTAACTGTTAGCTGATGACCCCACTAACTGCTAGCTGTTAGATGAGGACCCTGCTAACTAACTGTTAGCTGTTAGCTGAGTACAAGTTTATTTTTGTATCACTGTAAATTTTCTTTGTGATTTTATTAATCAAACTCAGATTTCCTCTGGTTTGTTTCAGTTAGCCACCAGCTTCAAAGTTTTCCTCGACAACTGGAACATTCAGACAGCACACTGGCTCAAAAGGTATGAACACATTTATTCTGTGTTTCTTGTGTTTGTAATGTAATTTATCTACAGAGGAACCACAGTGTCAGACTCCCTTTAGCGGTCTCCTGTTGTATTTTTAACGTTGTTCTTTGACACGACACATACAATATGTTGTGCATCATGCATTTTATAGCCGCATCATTCCTTCAGATGGACATTCGACACACACTTCACATTATTATATGCAATTCAACTGCAAACACACTCAACCTACAAGTTAAACAACAATGAAGCATCACAAACTGCACATTGTCAGGTGTGCAGGTGTGCTACTTGCGTTACGTCACAGCTGGAAAACCTGCTGAAATAAAGAGAAATTAAAATCTCTGTCAGCTGATAATCCAACAGCAGCAGGTGTAGAAATAAAATGTAAAAGCTGCAGTTTGGTTTTACTGTGTCTCTATTTGAGTCTGACCTCTGACCTCTGGTTGGCAGGGTGTGTTACGAGCGATGTCCCTACCACCCAACAGCAGCCACCTTCATCCTGTCGGCCATGTGGCACGGAGCTTATCCAGGCTACTACCTTACCTTCCTCACCGGCATCGTCGTCACGCTGGCTGCTAGAGCGGTGAGCTGGCGCCTGCTAACTGTTAGCTGATGAGCCTGTTAACTAACTGTTAGCTAGTAGCTTATGATCCTGCTAACAAACTGTTAGCTGGTACCTGATGAACCTGCAAACTGTTAGCCGTTGATTGACGAACCCGCTCACTAACTGAGGCTGAAGCGTTAGCATTTGAGTGATGCTCAAATCCATGCTAACACTTCAGCATTCACTATGAGGAAGTTAAGAAGTCCATGCTGCTTTTTGGACACACTGAGGTTTCATGCTAACATGTAGCAAACGTTTCGTTCTGGTATCACACACATTTTAAATGATAGTCGTGTCTATGCTAACAGCTTAGCATACACTATGTTGAGTGATCTTACTGGTAGCAGTTTAGCTTACATTATATTTTACTATACTTTCTCTGTTTGCAGCTGTTTGAATAAACGCTTTGTCCTCAGGTCCGACACAACGTTCGGCCGCACTTCCTGCAATCACACACCCACAAACTGGTCTATGATGTCATCACGTGGGCGGCCACTCAGATCGCCATCTGCTACACAGTGGTGCCTTTTATCCTGCTGTCCGTGGGTCCATCCATCAAGTTTTACAGGTCAGTAAGCCAGACAGGTTTCATTCAGTTAACTTTGTAACAGTCAGGCTGAACTCAGGTTTAACTTTGTCCACGTCAGGTTTAATTCTGGTTTAATTTGGTGTCGGTATAATTTAATTCGGGCTAACTTTGACTCTGTCAGGTAAAAATGTCAGTTTCTAAAAGCTCCAGTACTTGGAGGTAAAACAATACATTAGTGTCTGGAATGCAAACAAACAAAAGTCCATCATTAATTAAGGAAACTTCACCCTAATATAATGCTGTTTTGATCATTTGCACCTTCCCACCACCAACAGTCATAAACCAAATCTCAACACTGGACAACTATTCAATCAGTGTGTAAACATTATACTTGAATATGGGAATCACCCTCCTCCCTGCAGGTCCTGGTACTGCTGCCTCCATATTGGCTGCGTTATGCTGGCCGTGGCGTTGCCGGTCAAACCGAGACATCTCCGCCTCAAAGACCAGCAGAAGAACCTTCTCCAGGAGCCAGTCCAGCACCACCTGGAGGCTACAGACAGCAACTGCAGCCAGAAGGAAAAAACCACATGAGACAGAGGACAAAGAATAATCATGTACAACATTATATTTCCATTAATTTGTATAGAAAGACGAGGAAGTGAACCACATCAAACGGACCTTCCTCCTGTCTGTGGTACAGAAACATGATGGTCATGACACCGAATTAAAATACTGTATTATTTGGATTCACAGGACGAAAGAAGGCCCTGAATTTTGAAGGCCTGTGTTGTACTTGTACTTGAAGTGTTTTCCCACAAAACTATGTCTTTACAAGGAGGTACGACTGCCGGGATAGCATTTGGACTGAAACTCCGATTACCAACAGAAGTGAACATTTTTTGGGTCAGGTGGCAGGTTCAGACGAATCTGCAATGATGGAGGATATATATATAAATATATA
>LKNJ01008040.1:0-10172 GCA_002120245.1 Maccullochella peelii | reverse complement strand
AGAGAGAGAGAGAGAGAGAGACTCTGGGTTGAGAAGCATGAGGGAAACTGCAAGTCTGGCTCTGTCAAAATTTTAAAAAAGTAGTTTTAAGGGGAGTTACGTGCTGGAAGTATTTCTCAGTGGGAATTCAGTGAGGGATCATGTCCTTGTTGCTGGGCTATGGGATCTCGAGTAACAGTGTGATCTTCTGTACACCCTCCCAATTTCAAAATTCCGCCTACCAACAGCTCTAAAACTCACAGATTAACATGGTGTATCTTGTTTGTTTAATCCATTCACAAACAGAAATATAAAAACATTAGATTTCAGTTTTAGGGGCAGTTCTGGAACTCTTTTTCGATGAACAACAGTGACTGTGCGCAGCTTCCTGGAGCCTTGTTGTCACAATGAGGTTGTCAGGTTTGGTGCCATAACCAAAACTTGTACTATATCTGGCAACCCGCACTATAGCCGGAGACTACAGTGTTCTGGGTGGATGGATACACTGTTGCTTGTCAATAAACAGTTCCAGCATGTAACTCCTCCTAAAACTACAAATTTCTGTTTGTGTACAGACTATACAAAAAAAGATACGTACTAGCAAGTGAGATTTAGAGTGTTGGATTTTTGAACTTTGGACGGTGTACAGAGGTTCACACTGTTCCCCCAGTAACAAAGAAATGATCCCTCACAGGCACTAACAGACACTTCCAGGACATAACTCCCCTTAAAGGCACAAACTGTGTTTTTACCTTTCTATTAGTCTACGGATTAAACAAACAAGATATGGGGCGTGCTGGTAGCTGAATAGTTCAGATGTTTGATGCATTGTCCTGTTGCATGTCATCCCCCCCCCGTTTCCCAACTGTCTCTACTATTAACTATCTAATAACATTTAAAATATTCTTTAAAAAGCTAGGCTAGCAGTTCCCCCCACTTCCAATCTTTATGCTAAGCTATGCTAACCACCTCCTGTTCCAGCTCTGCATTTAACACACATATATGTGAAATTGATATCAATCCTCTCATCTCACTCAGAAAGAAAGCAAATAAGCATATTTTTCAGAATGTTTAACTACTGAACTGTGAGAAAATGCTAAACCTCTTTAGATAAAAACAAAATTGCATGTCACCTCACTCACATTTCTGGGCCATGATATTATGTGTCACTGTGTCAGAGTGCCATTGTGCATCCTCTCATTCTCAATGCATGACTTCCCACCGGTCACTATGAGATCAGCTTGCCACTCCAACTAAGTTCAATGTCTTTGCAGGCCGTAAATTTGTCATTATTGCAGCAGGCAGGTTTAACTTTTGTGCCACAGAGCAGCCCCATGCCCCCAGGAAGTCCTACTGTGAGGAGGCCAAAGAGCAGAGACTTAAAACCTGCAAATCCTCCTCACTGATGGCATCTAAGCTGTGACATCCCTCCCTCTCCGATTCACACCAGGTCAAAAGCTGCTGAAAAGGAGGGAGCCGGGAGGGCATGGGATCAAGGTTTGGCTTCTTCTGTGGATCAGTAACATTTGATTGACCAAACAATGCAACAGGTGCAATCAGCTAAGGGCAGAGGAGGAGCTTATCTCTGGAGGAACCACACTATCCTGGCCTGCTAACTACAGCACGATAACAACCCCAAATTGTTTTCAGCAGCACAACTCCTCTGGGTTGTAGTAATGCACTCATTACTATTAGATGAATAGATCAGGGTGTCTGTCCATCAGAGACATCTTAAACCAAATATGATTTTTTGGGGGGAAAAATCATGGAGTAAGGTTTAAGTTGCCAAGTTACATAGCCATAGTATTATAACCTACATGTGAGTACAGCACAGACATAACTAGTAGGTCTTCTATCATATGGTTCTGCTGCTTAAAGGGGCACTCCACTATGATGTTCCATGTAGTCATCCTGAGGAGCCTATACAAACACTTGTCTAATGTTTCCTGGGGCTATGGAGGAGCTCTGACAAGTCTGAAAAAATGGCCCTGATGATGTGATAGTGGAGGAGTCAGTCTCAGTTGGGTGATGAGAAGGTAACGTCTACTGGTTTGCAGTGTAGGATCCAGTGTTTTTGGAGCATGACTCCAAAAGCTTATATTTTGACTGTCTGCTTCTTGAGTGAATCCCCAAACAATATGTAAGTGCAATATTAAAATCACTGGAATACTTTTGATAGAACATTAACTCTAAAATCAGATTTATGTTTTAATTCCTAGCTCTGCTTCTTCTCTTTGTATGGTTGTTGAGGATCAGTGGAAAATCACAGCTCCAGAGAGAAGATATGTCGTTGTTTATGATTCATGTATAACATGCTTGAAACTTTTTCTGCTTTCACTTTATTAAAGCTGCTGCAAGTATGTGGACCAATACATGCTGTGTTCTGACATGTGGATTTGCCCTATAGAGCAGTTTCAGTCATTTTTAATATATCATTACATAAGCATAACTATAACAAGAATGTTAGCATAACCTCTGCCTATGTGAGTTTACTGCCAACCTGCTGCGCGCATGCGCACACACACACACACACACACACACACACACACACACACACACACACACACACACACCTAGAAGGAAAACCAAAAGAAATCTAAGCAGAACCCACAGGGGGCACAAGAAGAGTAATTAGCATTCATATCTAAATGAATCCACTTTAGACAACAGTTTAATGAGAAGCTAAGAATGAAACAGAGAGCAGCATTAATAGGACCATGAAGGACAATTAGATCTTCTATCTGGATGACATAAATGCAGCATCCATCATGGGGACTAACAATAGTTATAACCAACATAGGGGCTAGTGTTACTGAAACTTTTGTAGAGAGATAAATAGACCACATTTCTGCAGCGTGAGGTCTTGGCTTTTTGTTGGTGTCATTTGCACTTAAACCCACTCACCAGAAAGTATCATTGCCTAAGGACTTGTATTTGCAACAAGTAATTGTAAAAGGAGGAGTCAACTCATTAAAGGTGGGATAGGCAGTATTTTTTTGGCGTCATTGGGCAAAAATTCCCTAATAACCGTCCTGCATATTCTAATTCAAGTGGTCACTATGAGCGATAAGGTTTCGCAGGGTAACCGACTCCTGCGGCTGCCGGTCGATGTTGTGGGTTTGGTGGGAGGGGCTTAGCGGAGTGACATAAGGCAACAGAGTGAGGTGGAAGGTTTTGCCTACTGCAGCTCTAATTCATCAAGATAAGTCTCTTAGTGTTGCACAAATGCTAGATTTATCAGTGAACGCCAAATTTTAGCAACACAGCAAAATACTTGGTGTTGATTCACCTTGGACACTGGTGCAGTTTCTATAGGTTCACACTAGGCAGTGTTAAATTAACACTGTCAAAAGCGTTTCATTTTCAACACTCAGGGTCTTTTCACAACACCAGACAATGTGATTTTAACACTACATTAACACATGTATTTTCACCAAAAGACAATCTACAGTTTTTGTAGTACTACAGATGTCAACCCCAGATTTCCCCTTTATACCCCAAGTGTCAACATGTACTGAATATGTCCCCACTTAGCACCACTAAAGTTCAATTAGACTCGAAAAAGTCATCAAACTTGACATTTCTGACTTTCTTCCTGCAAACCTATTAAAGATAACTAATGAATAATAATAAATCATTCTGAAGACCAACATTTTGGCAAAATAACTTTATTGTTCTGTGAACTGTCTGTGGTCAATTTGTCAACAAGTCTTACACAAATTCATTTCGGCTCTCGTAAAAATATGATGGGCACTGGAAACATTTACATAAGGTTATTAACATACGGATAACATCCTTCTCTTCTCCATCTAACATTTTTTAAGCATGACAGTTTTCACTGAAAAGGTTAATCAGAAGCTTATTGACAACAAGGTAGAGAGCAGAGTCTACAAAAAGTTAAATCTTTATTTATTTTTTTTTAATGGCATTGCAACATCTGCCATTTCACCACTTAAGTCATTCTGATGAGTACTATTCAGATGTTTTCCAGAAAAAGTTGAAAGCCGACAGCCATCTTGTGCACAAATAAGCTTGAACCTTAAACAGGTATAGGAACTATGGTAAGTTCTTAAATGAGTTAATAGTAGCTGGCTGCTCACATGCAAAGCCTGACAAACACCTAAACATCCTGCATGTCTATTAGTTCTGAAACCAGAGAAAACTGAACACTGACAAACCTGTGCCCAAATAAGCTTCAGCCTTGAGCTGAGATACAAACTCAGAGTTCATTATTGAGATACCAGGCTGCCCATATGCAAGGCCTGACAAATGAAACACCAAAGCATCCTGAAATTCACCTCCCTTACTTCTAGTTGAGAAGTTTTCCCACAGTTCACGAACTCTAGTGGTCTCAGTTGTTGTTCCAACATCAATGTTGTCAAAACAGCTGTCTGCACAAAGGTGTACAAAGTTAGATCAGAAAATCAAAAACACTCTCATATCTGTCCATTAACTGTGAAGCTGGCCAATAAATAGTTCCAGCACATAAAATTCCATATTTCTTAACATGTCTTTCCCAAACAATAGTGTTTTTGTGTACTATTTCTCCAGAGCTTACGTATATTAACTTTTATACCACAAGAGGGCGTACTTCATCTTTGCAGTTCAGAAAAACTACTGCCGCAGCAAAGGAAGTAGCTGTCAGTGGGAAATGGTGAGGCAAGATGAAAAGGGCAAAATATAGTCCAGCATGGGAACATTACACTGTAAAAGGAGGACAATATTCAATTACAACACCGTCTTAAAATACAGCTGCAGTACAAGGTCAATGTTGTACCAGCTGAAAAGCCAGCACCCGACGGCTACAGTGCAAGTCTGAAGTGGAACACCATTCTCCCAACAAACCATCATGTCGGTTTTAGCTAGAAGAGGCTGTAGTGCAGAGGCGCTGGAAAAAGACATGATGCCTATAATCGTGGTGGACCGCGAGGGATTTCGTGAGCTAACGTTACTGAACTACATTGAACCAGGCTATCGCATCCCCTCAAATGGGGCATGTGGTGCAATATGTTTGAATGTCAGTGTACATGCAGGACCAATGAAAGCGAGCATTGACACATAGGTTTTGTGCCAGCCCAGGTGTCCAGCCTATGGCAGTGTATGTGCAAGGTGCATTATCAACTGCCTACAGCTAGCAGGGATTACAAAGCGTCTGTGGGTATTCATCAACTATTTGCAATACACCATTATCAACAATAAAATATTCCTTTCCCACATAGTTTCAGAGTTTCATCCTGCCTCTGTAGCTGTGCAATATGTTCAGGCACTTTCCAAATTTTGTCTGCAACCAAGCCTTTTCTATGATGCCCGGTTAGTCTTAGCTGCTTCTCAAAGCAGTGGGCAATGTGATTTTTTTGGCCCCTTGTGCCACCCTCACTCAGACTACCATCAAGATCTGGGAATCGTTGGACCCCGGATTTCACCTTGGTTTGAGCGATCACAGGACATAAAAACACAGTCACTGACATTCCCCCCACAGTCAGACTCTCCCCTTGCAGCAGGTCCATGAGTACAGGTAAATCTGTCCCTAGCAGGACATCTACTGGCAGATCTACCACCCCAACAGTCAACAGATAGGGCTGGTCATCAATGATAACAGTAACTCCTGCTTTGGGGTAGGCATGATTGTCCCCATGTACACATAATATGTCCGTTTTCTGCGTTTACACATAGTGGAATGGAGAATTACTGAATGTGCGGCGCTGGTGGGTGAGTATGCGTGTCATGTTTGCGCTACAGCGCTATCAGTGATGGGACTGCTCCTTCACAGTAAGGATTATACAAATGAGATATAATGTGTTAATTAATGATCTTTAGAGGTGCTAGCAGGCAGATTATTTACCACCTTTGGACAAAGCCAGGATAGCTGTTCCCCTCTGCACGCAATTAACACTACTGCTGAACAATATTTTCATCTGAAAGGATTAAAAATTGCACCGGGCCAAAGCCAAGCCTCCCTATCTGGCAGCAGTGCTTGTTATTAGCTATGATAGCCATTAATGTTTAAATCACTGGACAGTCAGCAACATTAACATTTAAAAATAGACTTGTTGTGATAATTGTACTGACTATCATCATACTTGAGAGTAGACTGAAGTAAAACAGGCTACATCCCATCACAAATCTAATACCGGCTGGAGTTCCTTTTCCGATCAGACAGTAGTGCTGCTTGTTAGCTTAGCTAGCTACTGCTACTTACGTTAAATCACTCATCAGTCAGTAGTAGTAGTAGTTCTAATTTAGTTCTAGTTTTAGTTTAATTTTACGTAGGCATTAATGAAAATGAAAAATTAGAGGTCTTACAACATCAGAGCTGAACCAGCATTGCACCTGCTACAATCCAAAGTGGAGCGTGCAGAGACTGGATGTTAATTAACGCTAACTGTGAACAAGTGCAGCTGAGTGAATTTGCTAAAACCACACGCCCCTCAGAGTCCAATCTACGGAGCCCCCCCTGGGTTCAGCTGAGAAAAAAAAGAGCCATGTGTAAATCTGTACTCTCGGTTTACTAATCAGTGCACAATATCACAGATAATACATAAACAGAGACATACTGTATATCATCGTTAAAATATAGATATTTTAGCCCTCTTGTCTTACTTGCTGGCACCAATCAGTGCAGCTATCAGTAACAGTCTAAACAGAGATTAAAGCCAAGGAAATCAATAGCAGAGCTGGACTCCTCATGATAGCCTAATCCCGGGGCAACAGAGGATGTCCAGGTTCCAGTGGGACGTGACCTCATTAGACCAGGAACAATAACCTGGATCCATAGTCTCACTGTGTTCACACAGCATCGCACACACACAGCCACAGCAACACCAGAGATCAGTCTACTCTGAGGAAATTGCAGCGATAAGCTTTACAATGTTTAAAGGTTGCTTTATTTTGAATGAGGCAAGCCCAGTGTGTGCAGATCAACTGAAACATAAACTATGACTGGGAGGCATTCAAGTTACCAGCATACTTTTAACTGAAACCCAATAATATAATGCAAGATATTATTGATATATTAATAAGATGCAATAACATAAGAGTAAAACCCAGCAAGAAAATGGCTACTTTTACTATTGATCAAATGACTGTTTTCATAAACAATGTTGAAAAATAGCAGAAATCAGTGATTTTTACTTTACCACAGTACACAGGGATTTAGCATTGCACTTCCATAACATTGGAGAACTCACAAGAGACAGATAAATAAACCCACAATGTTCAAAATCTGTGCAGGACATGCTGAGATATCTGGACTTTTTGTCCCTAGCATGGGTCAAGCTCCAACACTGGATGCGACATTTCCCATAATGCAACTTGATGGCATCTTTCATTAGAAAGATCCTCTCTGCCTGTTAAGCACCGACATCTTTCAAACACAGAGTTATCTCAGCTTGGGCTGAGAGACTACAAATGTCTCTAAGAAAGCCTGATGATCACTATGACGTCAAGGTTTCTTGGACAGGACAAAGATCCTCCAGAGCCACAGAAGATATCATACAACTGTTTTTACAGGCTGAATAGTACTCCTTGGGTCAAGTACATTGATTGTGACATGTGAAATTGGTGGTATGCCTCTTTAAAGAATGTTCTGAAATGTAGTTGGTTATCTAATGGATAATGCGCAACGAGTCATGTGATTACAAATATTGCACAAGGCACACAGGTCAGAATGGATTGTCCCACTCATACAAGGGGCACTGCAAATTTGGTGTAATGTCACAAAGGTTGAATAGACGTGACACAGTGAACAATCTGTAGTCTAGTAAGAGCTGAAACCAGAGGATTCATTTAGAACTTGATAAAGACAATGCCCCAGCACACTCTCCAGCCAATCAGAATCTAGAATTCTATACATTTTAAATCATTTGATGGATGACAGTGGTAAGAAAGGGACTATCCATAATTATTGCAGTAAGTACGGGTAATTATTGCTTACAGTAACCAAAAAAAAAACTTTTGTTCACAGATTCAGCGACAAAGCATTTAGTGCTCTGATTTGGGCCTCTGAGTGGCTTCCTATCCATAGCAATGGCAAGTGTGTATAGTTCTAACTGGTGGTGAGAACATAAAACTATATGAACATTACATTATCCAGGAGAGTCCTGAGTTTCTGTGTACAGTAATGCTGAGGAGATCATTTAAAGAAAACATTATTATGTGTCCACACACACAAAGTATGTGTCATCAATGAAAGAGACTCATTGATATAAATGTATTGAATAACTAATGACATATGAATAACTACATGATGAAAAACTAAACATTCGTATCACATGTGTATTTTCAAAGCTAAATGGACTGTTGTAAATACAGTGGAATTCTGCATGACTTTTGACTATAATCATTGCTGCTTGTTTTTATTTTTCACCAAATGTGCTAAAAAAATAGTCCCAAAAGGGTAGTAACCAAACCAAACTACTGTATGCTAACATAGTATCAAGTACACCAGACGTCATGCTGACCACTCTTTCGTTCTGTTGCTGTATGATTGTTTTGGTTGTGTTTTGGTATTTGCAGCATTTGTGGATATGTAGTGCAGTTTTCTCTATGTTTTATTTTCATTCTTGTATGTGTTTTGTCCTTAGGGGCTTCTACTGGGCCCTGTTGATGTTGATTTTAGACTCATGGGAGTTGATGTGGAATAGAAGCTCTAAAGATGTAGTGGTTCAGCATACACTGAAACTAAGAGCTGCACATCAGTATACTGTACCTTTTTGTCTTTCACAGTTCCATCAGGGTTGAGTCTAAAGCTGCCAACGTTGATGGTTTTCTTTGGGTCCACCTGACTGATTGAGTAGTTCAGTTCATCCACAATTGCCTTGCATGCTGGGAAACACAGGTAAACCTCAGTGATGGCAACAAGACAAGCTGTAGCTTAGTGTCAGGAATTTAGTGAACATCAGTAGATACATTAAACGACAAGAAGATCAAGAGTCCAAAATGTCAAACAGTTAGCATGCAACACTTTGCTGCTGTTTAGGCTACCGGTGTCTGATGAACTGCAACAAATACACTATCAGATTAGACTGAGCTTCGGACAATATCGAGCTCACAGATGTTTACCTTTGTTCAGCTTGTTGTCCTTGTTTTTTTTTTACCTGTATTTCTATTTCTGTGTGAGTACATTGCGAACAACAAAAATCCACAGTCACATTCTCCTCCACAACAGAATTTGCCTTTAACGTCAGTCAATGGTATGATTTCTGCCAATAAAATGGATATGTTTTTTAATGCACAGGGTGAAAATGGTGTAGGTTTTAGATTTTAAAAGTCAACAATGAATATTTTCTTTGCCAAAACAGTTCCTTTTGGCAGGTTTTCATCTCCTTTATCTATGCAAAGGTACAGTAGCAACCAGGTAACCTGGGTACATAACATTGTCGGACATGACACTTAACCTCCATCAGATGGGATTGCAGTTCAAGTGTTGTGTTTCTTTGAACAACGGCAGCATCTGCAATGTCTTCATCTAATAAAATCCTTCAGTCTGAGCACTGGTGACTTACCTGAACAGTAGAGCACCTGGTCCCTCTTCCCTTGGATGCTGCTGCTGAAGACAGATAGCACCATTACAGTCATCTGAATTATCCATGAGGCCATACTGATAACCTAACAGGGCAGACAGACAATCTGATTAGACAGTAGCATATGACATTAGGATGAGCAATTAATGACCTAAGCAAATGACCAAATTGCCTTTTTCCATTCAGTTGAATTATCAACCAGCACATGTCGTTAGTTGGCAATAGTTCATTATCGTTACCCATTTTCAAGGGATTTGTATTGTGATGATATGAAATAATATTCTTATCAATATTGTGCTATTGATTTTCAACCATTTCTAGCCCTGTGCACACATGTTAAACTGCCAGCAAAGTCAGCTGTGAAAGTGGGTATTCTCATCTACTAGAGTTATGAAATATTCAACTTAAAAGAGTGTTTGACATTATTTCATCGTTGCTTCTCCCCAAATGCACCTACATTCCATTCAGTCATTAACAGAGGTGCAAAGTGGGAGGCGCTATTTTGGAAATTATTTTACAAAAGATGAACAACTGGGTTAGAAAATATCTGCTTCTTCTTGATGAAAAGCCAAAGGTACAAGAAGCCTGTGGACATAAAACCTGAAGGAGAGAAGTCAACTATGACTCCCAGGATGCAATTCACTAACAAACAGCCAATAAGGGGGGGGGGAG
>LKNJ01008039.1:0-10106 GCA_002120245.1 Maccullochella peelii | reverse complement strand
TGTGTGTGTGTGTAGCTGTCATCTCAAAGCGTTGACATTAAATAGCTGGAAGGCTCATTTTCTTTCTTTGTAACAGAAGGCACATTAAACACACACACACACAGTAACACACACACAGTCATCCCGCAGGACAGTGTTAGCTCATCAACAGATATGAGACACAATCTGTTTAATCTGCTTCTATGAATTTGCATCTATATAACAAACTGAACACACACACACACACACACTCTCTCTCAGAGGAAAACACACGGAAAAGCAATCTCAGCCTCTTGATCGCCCGACACTCTGAACTGTAAAGAGAGATCTGTGTGTACTGATACTGCTATTGTTACTGCTAATACTACTGCTAATACTACTGCTGCTAATACTGCTGCTAATACTACTGCTGCTAATACTGCTGCCAATACTACTAATACTACTGCTGCTAATACTGCTACTAATACTACTGCTGCTAATACTACTGCTAATACTACTACTGCTAATACTACTGCTAATACTACTACCATTGTTACTGCTAATAGTACTGCTATTGTTACTGCTAATACTACTGCTAATACTACTACTATTGTTACTGCTAACACTACTATTGCTAATACTACTGCTATTGTTACTGCTAATACTACTACTGCTAATACTACTGCTATTGTTACTGCTAATACTACTGCTATTGTTACTGCTAATACTACTGCTAATACTACTGCCAATACTACTGCTATTGTTACTGCTAATACTACTGCTAATACTACTATTGCTAATACTACTGCTATTGTGACTGCTAATACTACTATTGCTAATACTACTGCTATTGTTACTGCTAATACTACTGCTAATACTACTGACATGAAACATGAAGCAACAGAGTATAAAAGAAGAGACAGACAGAGAGACAGACAGAGAGAGAGTGAGACAGGTAGAGAGAGAGACAGGTTCAGAGGGAGCAGATTGTTGTTGGGGTGTTCTTCGCCTCGACAGGAAATGAGAGAAAAACACACACACAGTGTGTATGGTGGGTGTGTGTGCTGGCAGAGTGATGACAGGGAACAGAAAACACCCTGAGGACACAGAGACAGAGTCAGTGTGTGTGTGTGTGTGTGTGTGTATACCAGCAGTAATTAATCATAATGTGCAGTTATTGATCGCCTCCAGTCTCCTGATCAATAACTACAAGTCCTCTCCTAAAAGTTGGAGCACTGTGAGGATCATTAACCCTTAAAACACGTTACTCTGCACACTAATGTTTACACACACAGATACAGTACATGTAAATATGTGTGTTATGTATGATTTGAATATCCAGCTGTTGGCCAGACAAAACAGGCATTTTGGTGACATCACCTTGATGACATCACCTTGATGACATCACCTTGGCTCTGGATAAAGTTTGGTTTGTGAACATTTTTAGAGTCCGTAGATTCATTAATCAATACTGAAAACAATCGTTAGCTGTAACCTTATTGTTATTCTGTGTTTTATGTTGCTATAGAAACGTGTGTCGATTGTTTCTGTTCCACACGCGCTTCACTAACAGGAAACGAGCGTCACACATCCTTCATCGCTCCTCTGTATGTCGGGGTGTTGCTGTTGCCGTGGTTTCCGTGACCTCACTGAAAACCAATCTGTACGCTTGTGTGTCACGCTAAAGCGTTCGCGTTGTGTGAACCTGAATGCGGATCATGACCTTTGACATCTCTGCGCTCAGAGGGGGGCCGAGCGAGTCCGGCAGCGTTGCCATGGAGACGTGGAGCTGTGAGATGGATGTGTGTGACAGGTAGAGCCGAAACACACACACACTGACTGATCTAATAGTCCTCATGGGCTCACTGTGACCGTCTGAATCCACATTCATACAGAAGAGAACGAAGGAAAATCCAGACCATGAAGACGGCAGACAGGAAGAGGAAAATAGATGAAACACCACGAAGAAGAAAGCAGAGATATAACAAGAAGAATCTAGATACATAATGTAGACAAAGCTGAGAGGAAGAGCGACATCACAGTGTCACGTTAACAGACGATGAAGCAGATCCCTGGTCTGAACACAGGAAACTAAGCAAGAGAAAGTGGAGATGAAAGTGACAAAAAAGAGTTGATGAAGAAGAAGAAGAAACTACAGACAAACAAACTAGACAAGAGTGCTGAAGAGGAAGAGGAGTTCGTCTTTGAGGAGGAGAAATCTGCTCCATTAGAGATCTGATAACATTTAGCTGATCTGCTGGTGGGCTGGATTAGACCGCTGCTGTAATCTATTAACAATCAGCCAATCACACACACACACACACACACACACACACACACACACACACAGGGCTGGACTACCATGGTGTCTGTTAGTCAGCTGGCAGAGCTCCTGGGTGGAGCTGCACTCGTCTTCTCTCTTTTACAAACTCTTTTCATCCCTCCCTCCTCACCCTCTCTCTCTCTCGCTCTGTGTTTCTGATGCTCGCTCGACCTCTCTCTCTCTGAAGTATGTAGGTCTGAATGAAACCATCTGGTCCTGATTAGGAAAATGACTCGTCTCTCTCTCTGTGGTTTCCTCTGTAATATTCCTTCTCCTTCCTCACACACACAAACACACACACAGAGTGTGTGTGTGCACGTTAACTCACAGTACATGCTTTCATCTTCCTGCACAAACACAACACAAAGATCAACACACTGAAACCCTGAAACACTGAGCCTGAAACACTGAAACCCTGAAACACTGAAAACCTGAAACACTGACCCTGAAACACTGAAAACTGAAACACTGAAAACCTGAAACACTGACCCTGAAACACTGAAAACTGAAACACTGAAACCCTGAAACACTGAAAACCTGAAACACTGAAACCCTGAACACTGAAACCCTGAACACTGAAACCCTGAAAACTTGAAACACTGAAAACTGAAACACTGAACCCTGAACACTGAACCCTGAACCCTGAACACTGAAACCCTGAAACGCTGAACCCTGAAACACTGAACCCTGAACACTGAACCTTGAAACACTGAACCCTGAAACCCTGAACACTGAAACACTGAAAACTGAAACACTGAAACACTGAAACCCTGAACACTGAAACACTGAACCCTGAACACTGAAACACTGAACCTTGAAACCCTGAACACTGAAACACCGAAAACTGAAACACTGAAACCCTGAACACTGAAACACTGAAACACTGAAAACTTGAAACACTGAAAACTGAAACACTGAAAACCTGAAACACTGAACCCTGAAACATTGAACACTGACCCTGAACACTGAAACACTGAACCGCTGAACCCTGAAACCCTGAACACTGAAACACTGAACCCTGAACACTGAACCCTGAAACACTGAACACTGAAACATTGAAAACTGAAACACTGAAACCCTGAACACTGAAACACTGAACACTGAAACACTGAACCTTGAAACCCTGAACACTGAAACCCTGAACACTGAAACACTGAACCCTGAACACTGAAACACTGAACCCTGAACACTGAAACATTGAACCTTGAAACCCTGAACACTGAAACACTGAACCCTGAAACCCTGAACACTGAAACTCTGAAACACTGAACCCTAAAACCCTGAACACTGAAACATTGAAACACGGAACCCTGAACACTGAAACCCTGAACCCTGAACACTGAAACATTGAACACTGAAACCCTGAAGACTGAAACCCTGAACACCGAAACCCTGAACACCGAAACCCTGAACACCGAACACTGAACCCTGAACACTGAAACCCTGAAACACTGAACACTGAAACACTGAACCCTGAACACTGAAACACTGACAACCGAAATCCTGAACACTGAAACACTGAACCCTGAACACTGAAATACTGAACACTGAAACATTGAAACAAACACTGAAACCCTGAACACTGAAACATTGAACACTGAACCCTGAAACCCTGAACACTGAAACACTGAACCCTGAACACTGAAACCCTGAACACTGAAACATTGAACACTGAAACCCTGAACACTGAAACCCTGAACACTGAAACCCTGAACCCTGAACACTGAAACATTGAACACTGAAACCCTGAACACTGAAACCCTGAACACCGAAACCCTGAACACTGAAACATTGAACACTGAACCCTGAAACCCTGAACATTGAAACACGGAACCCTGAACACTGAAACCCTGAACACTGAAACATTGAACACTGAAACACTGAACCCTGAAACCCTGAACACTGAAACACTGAACCCTGAACACTGAAACCCTGAACACTGAAACACTGAACCTTGAACACTGAAACCCTGACCCAGTCATAAGAAAGTCTGTGTAACTTGACTGTGAACAGTCTGACTTTTATATCACAACAGATCCAGTTTTAGCCACAAGCTGTAAAATATTAGTCCGGTAACGTGAGATGATCTGAGAAGTTGTTTTAAAACGAAGCAACAAATGGGAAGACATCAACGATGAAAACAACAGTTTGATTATCTAATTAGTAATACTAATCGATGGATCGACTAATCGATGCAGCGCTGCTCTTTGCTGCTAACAGAAAGGTCTTTTATTTGTAGTTAGATGTAGTTTTTCAGGGTTCAGTGTGAGTTTCTGTTGGTTTTAGTGGGCTGCTGCTGTGATGTAAGAAAATAAAGAGTGTCTCTGTCACACAGAGACCTGTTGTTCAGTATTACCCACCGCTGGGTGACCAGGAGAATGTTAACTACGCTCCCAACACACTGGCAGGGTTTCTCTGATCAAAGATCCACTCACAAGTCTGTCTAGATGCACCAAGGAACCAGAAACAATCACAAAGTGATCTGCATGAAGAAGAAAGTACACAACCAAGAGGTTCACAACAACACAAATCTGACGTGAGAAAACACTGGAACCAAAATAATCTAGAGAACATGAAAACTAGAAAGAAAGAAACGAGACGCAAAAAGAAACCTGAGAAACTAAATATTTAACAAAAAAGAATGAGAATAAGGAGGAAAAGTAGATGAGTAATCTGGAAATACACAGAGGCTGAGAAGAAGAAGAAGAGTGATGAGGGAAACTCACAGCTTTAACAGCAAACCTGTGTGTGAGACAGAGAAGGAAAGGAGGAGACAGGGAAGGAAAGGAGGAGACAGAGAAGGAAAGGAGGAGACAGGGAAGGAAAGGAGGAGACAGAGAAGGAAAGGAGGAGACAGAGAAGGAAAGGAGGAGACAGGGAAGGAAAGGAGGAGACAGGGAAGGAAAGGAGTGTGTGTGTTATTGTGCGTCAAACTTCTGCCCCCCATGTTAATCTTTGACCCCCCCCTTCAGACACACACACACACACACACACACACACACACACAGCAATTAGCAGTGTGTAACCAGGCTGATCTAATGTGTGTGTGTTATTAGCAGCTCTAACTGTGTGTGTGTGTGTGTGTGTGATTAGCTTTAGCAGTGATTAGCCTCACAGTTAGCCATTAGCATGTCGTGCTAGCACTCAGCAAAACTAAACCCTGAGAGGTGATTGGACGAGACCAGACAGGCAGAGGCGGTGACATGTGCAGCTCCCAGCAGCACCTGGGGCTGTGTGTGTGTGTGTGTGTGTGTGTGTGTGTGTGTGTGATTGGAAGTGACAGTGGACACACACACTGTGACAGACAGCAGTGGCCTGTGGTGGCATTTAGCTGGTGAGACATAACACACACACACAGTAACACACACACACACACAGTAACACACACACACACACAGTGACAGTGAGGATGAGACAAGATGGCAGCAAGAAAACAGATTCTGTTTGTTTGATGGACGAATGATATTCAAACAGGAAGGAAGGAAGGAAGGAAGGAGACAGAGAAGGAAAGAGGTAACAAGGACACAGAAAATTAAACAAGGAGGTAGAGAAGGAAGAGAGGAGGCAGGAAAGGAGACGATCATGCTCCCCACATTAACATGACCTCAGCACACTGACGTCTATAAAAAGGAACACTGATTAGAGACAAAGTTCAACAGAGTGACTACACCCAAAACACACACACACACACAGAGACACACACTCTCTCTCACACACACATACACACACACACACACACACACACACACACTCCTGCTCTACTTTCAAGGGCATCAAACTCTGTATTTGTGTGTGTTTGTGAAGGTATGTGACGTGTATATATTTTACTGTGTGTGTGTGTGTGTTGTGTAAACTGTGATCTCCAGCAGGAACAGTAACTGGGCGCTAACAGCATTAGCGTTAGCACAGCAAGCTAACTCGCCTCAGGCCAAACATGAATAATGCAGCAGTCAGCCCAGTGCCTCTGGGTGTGTGTGTGTGTGTGTGTGTGTGTGTGTGTGTGTGTGTGTGTGTGTGTGTGTGTGTGTGTGTGTTGTGTTGTTGTTGTGCTATCACTGTTATCTGGCTGTACTCGAGGCTGTCCATGATGGTATTAGAATAATATGGTAATTACTAATAATTACCCTGTAACGTACACACTCTCTCCGTCCCCCCCTCAAGTCTCTCCCTCCTTTTCCTCCTCCTCCCTCTGGGCTGTAACTCCTCCTGGCAAGGACGAGGAGGACGAGGAGGACGAGGAGGAAACCTACAGGACACGACATGTCTGCAGCGACATTTCAGCTGAAAACATCACAGACGACTGTTGAACAACGACGTTCTCACAGCTGACAGAAACAACTGCTCAGAACCTCTTCAGAACCCCCCCCTCTAAAGTACTGTTCTCATGAGCTAATGGGAACCTCAGGAGGAGAACACTCCTGCAACTAGAACTCACTGTCACCACCAGAGAACAACGAGCAACAAGAAATGATCAGGTTTATTGATGCCTCCACATCCGTACCCACCTTCACACCTGAAAAAGAACAACAAGACGAAACTCCTCAAACCTCCAGGAGTCTACGTGACTGACAGCCGATGTCTGCTGATGCGTTCGTGTTCAGGCTGCAGTTTGTGTGTGAGTGTTGATGGCCAGCGGAGGTGTGAGTGTTTCCGTGTGTCCTCATCAGTCAGACTGTCAACTCACCACCCAGAGGACACCAGCTGTCACCCCGTCTTTATGTCCAGTTCCAGGCTCCTCCTACCTCAAACCTGAACCACCTCGGATCTGTGAGAACGAGTCGACATGGCAGCCGGTCCGTTCACAAATATGTCTGCTTTGGACCTCAGCATCCCACAATCCTTTGCATGGAACTCACTTTTTTATTGATTTTCTCTCATATTTGATTTTAAAGGAGAAGCCAAACATACAAAAAGCAAATGCAGGTTCCAAAGGTCCTTGACAAAGTTCTATGCGTTCTTGAAGAGGATTTAGGAGTCCTCAGGAAGTCCCAGGGGTTCTTAGGGTTGTGGTAGTCCTTCAGGAGGTTCCACGAGGTTACTGGAGTACCTCAAGAGGTTCTAGGGGTCCTTAAGGAATTTCCAAATGTCTTTGAAAATATTCTAAGGGTGCTTGAGGACAATGTAGTGGTTCTTGAGAAGGGTGGTCCTTAGGAGGACCTGGGGGTTTTGAAAAGATTCCTTGAGTCTTAGGTTCCATGGGTCCTTGATATGGGTTAATAGGGATTTTATGGGAGCCTCAGGAGATTCTAGTCATCCTAAGAAAGTTTCAGGAGTTCTTAAGTTGGTCTTCAGGATGTTAAAGGGGTACTTGAGGAAGTTCCTGCAGTCCTTGAGAAGAATCTAGGAGTGTTTGAGGAAAAAAGACGTTCCATGAGTTCTTAAGAGGGTTGGAATGGTACTTCAGGAGTTGCCAAGAGGTTATTGGGGTACCTGAAGAGGTTCTAGGGGTCCTTAATGGATTTTAAGATGTCTTTGAAAATGTTCTAGGGTTCAGTGGTTCTTGAGAAGGTTCCATGAGTTTTTAAGAAATGTTATTGTGGGCTTCATAGGTTCTTTAAGAGATTCTAGTCATTTTAAGAAAATTCCAGACATTCTTAGATGGGTTCATGAAGTCCATCAGGAGGTTTTAATGGGTAAATGAGGAGATTTCAGCAGTACTTCATGGAATCCATAGAACGTTCCAGGGATTCTTAAGAGGGCTGAATTAAACCTACAGGAGGGACCATGGGTCCTTGTGGAGGTTTTAGAAGTGCTCGAGTTTCTAGTGGTACTGAGAACATTTCATGACCTCTGGTCATCCTTCAGGAGGTCATAGAGATCCTTGAGGAGGTTTCAGTGCTCACTGAGAGGGTTCTATGAGTGCTTGAGTGGGTTCTAGTCATTCAGGAGGCTGTAGGGTATCTGAGTAAGTGGTCCTTAAAGCAGTTCTATGAATGCCTGAGCAGGTTCTATGGGCGGTTCTATGCTTGCGTAGATTCAATCTAAGAGTCCTTACTTCTAGGAGGTTCCTGTGATTTGTTAGGAGGTTCTAGGGGTGTATGAGGAGGTTCTGTGTGTTTTTTAGAAGGTCGTAGTAGTCAAAATAAATAACAGAATCAAAACATGGGATTAAAATGCATGTTCCTTAATAAACTCCTAGTTCTTCAATACTTGGAAATAACTTGAAATCACAGAACCACATTCAGGTCCTGATACCAGACCTAAACAGAGACATTAGGGTTCTCAGTCCCGTTCTAGGTTCTATAATAGATTTAAGCCTCTACCACGGTTACCACTGTAAAACTGTAACTGTTGCCATAATTACCACTGTTGTTTCGATACACTGTACCAATATATTTAGTACTAATAAGAATGAAGACTGTTGCCATAGTTACGAGACAGACAGACAGACAGACAGACATATAAATGACAGTGAGTTTTAATAAAAAATGAAAATGATCCAGAGTCAACAGATGGGCTTCTTTAAACACACACACACACTGCAGGGATTATAAGAATAGAGATTAAGACGTATCATAAACCAGAATCATGTCAGATTATCTGTGTTCCAGATCTCAGGTTCTTAATCTGTCCTCCTCCTTGTTTCCTCTCTTTCTCTGACCTGATCAGTGAGGGCTGTTGCTGATGCATGCTGGGTAACTGTGTTGGACGTCAGACAGGTGAAAGATAACGTTCAGTAAAATTTATTCTGCATAAAACACAAATAAGTGACCAAAGCCTGACTCAACTGACCAAACGTTTAATGACGGACTATTAATCAGACCAACAGCAGATCTGTGACTACTGACAGCTGAGCAGAGAAGAAGAAGAAGAAGCTGGATGATAAGGAGATACAGAAGAAGAAGAAGAAGAAGCTGGACAATAAAGAGATAGAGAAGAAGAAGAAGTTGGATGATAAGGAGATACAGAAGAAGAAGAAGAAGAAGAAGTGAGGAGAACGAAGAGACAAAGAGAAAGTGAAGCAGTAAAAGAGAGACATGTAGAGGACTTTTTCTGTCCTGCTGAGTCATCAAATCTGTGAGCGTGCGTGCGTGCGTGTGTGCGTGTGTGCATGTGTGCGTGCGTGTGTGTGTGCGTGTGCACTGCAGGGATCAATACAGCAGCAGATTCTGGTTCTCAGGTGTCGAGTTTTACTGAACTCACTAAATCTTATTCTGTTTCTGTCAACAAGCTCTTTTCTAAGAAAACAAACGTTCTCGACGGAGATTTCCATCATTGATTAACAATTATTAATATATGAATCTTGTCCATCACAGGGTTAGTGAGTCCAGGCTGACGTCTTCAAATGTCTGTCTCTTTACTGTTGACACATAAACAATTCATTGATCATTATTAATTTATGTTGATTAATTCTCTGTTAAGAAACTAATCGACTGTCTGATTGATGACTGATATGACTGATTGATGACATTTGGAAATCCTCTACGCTTACAGGCCCGTGTTTGGGCCATTGTCGTCACTGTCGGGCTTGTGCACAAAGAGGAGGTACTTGGTATTAACATACCAGACTCCATAGAGAAATCAGAGGATTTTGGAGTGTCCGAACAAATCCCCAGACAATTAATACAACAAACGACTGGACGACACGCACACATGAACACACAGCGGTGCAAATGTCAAGGATGACACCTCCAGCTGATGAAGAGTACACCAGAGTCTGCATCTCACCCTCTAACACCCCCCTCCTCACCCCCTCACCCCAGCACACAGAAGGTCATCTCTAACCTCCAGCAGAGAGAGAAGGGGAGATCATTTAGCCTGGCAGAGGCTGAAAAGGTCTCCTCCCCCAGGACTCCCTCACACACACACACACACACACACACAC
>LKNJ01008038.1:0-10145 GCA_002120245.1 Maccullochella peelii | reverse complement strand
GAACACACAGTGCATCTCAGTTTGTTGTGTATGGGGCTGCGTAGCCGCAGACCAGTCAGGGTGCCCATCCTGACCCTGTCCACCGCCAAAGGGCCTACAATGGGCACATGAGCCTGGGGAAGACAGGTAATGGCATGGCACCAGGATGCACTCTGGGAAGAAGGCAAGCCGGGGGAGGCAGTGTGATGCTTTGGGCAATGTTCTGCTGGGAAACCTTGGGTCCTGCCATTCATGTGGATGTTACTTTGACACGTACCACCTACCTAAACATTGTTGCAGACCAAGTACACCCCATGGAAACGGTGTTCCCTAATGGCAGTGGCCTCTTTCAGCAGGATAATGTGCCCTGCCACACTGCAAAAATGCTTCAGGAATTGTTTGAGGAACACGACAACAAGTTCAAGGTGTTGACTTGGCCTCCAAATTCCCCAGATCTCAATCCAATCCAGCATCTGTGGGATGTGCTGGACAAACAAGTCTGATCCATGGAGGCCCCACCTCGCAACTTACAGGACTTAAAGGATCTGCTGCTAACGTCTTGCTGCCAGATACTACAGCACACCTTCAGAGGTCTAGTGGAGTCCATGCCTCGACGGGTCAGGGCTGTTTTGGCGGCAAAAGGGGGACCTACACAATATTAGGCTGGTGGTCATAATGTTATGGCTGATCGGTGTACATTAATGGTAATTACATGATCTGTGTTTTGAACAGTACAGTGCAATTAGATGAGAGGAAGTGTTTACAACCGAACATAACCCAGAATGCTAACATATGAATCCCACCATTATGAATAGAATGACACAAGCAAGGATGATTCAGAAAGGAAAGGATTATTTTTGATGGTGAAGAGCAATTTAAAGTATTAAACTGAAACCCCAATAGCAATAACACGCACATGGTCACTGAATTTAATCATTATTGGCATTGATGTGCTGTGATTAAAAGAACTAGCCTCTAGCAATCCCACTCTTATTTAACTGAACAAAGGCCCCATATATATTGGACCCTGACATGCTTAAAATCCTACCTCTGTTGGCTCAAATATTGCAGATCTGCCTATTAAGAAAATAAATCAGTAACGCCTCTATGGAGTGAGCCAATCAAGACCAACGGTATTATTTACAAAATAACATTCCATTCACATTTCATCTTAAAAGAAATGGTTCGACATATTGGGAAATACTCTTATTCGCATGCAGAGCATTAGATGAGAATACCGATACCACTCTTATGGAGCTAGAGTCAGGAGGCGATTAGCTTAGCTTAGCACAAAGACTGGAATCAGGGAGAGGCAGCTAGCCTCCTAACTCTAAAATTAAAAAAATCTGCCTAGCAGCACCTCTAAAGCTTACTTATTAACATATCTACCTCGTTTGTTAAATCTGTACACAAACAGAAAATATAAAAAAAACTTTTCTTGATCAACAATAGTTTATCCGTCCACCCAGCACTTCAGTGTGTGTAGCATCTCCACTAGTTGCCTGGCAATTTCATGGTGACACTCCAGGAAGTCAATGTGCCTGGCTGTTTTCCCCAAGACATTGTTACAGCATGTTACACTACCCCTAAAACCACACATTTTTTTCTTTAGATTTTTTCATACCCATATTTTTGAACTTGAGGTGCCAGGCCAGCTATTTGCCCCTGATTCCTGTCTTTATGCTAAGCTAAGCTAATAGGCTTAAGGCTCCAGCTCCATATTTCACACAGAGACAGGAGAGTATTGGTGTGATCTCACTTACAGCATGAAAGACAAAATATCAAACTATTGCTTTAAGTACTGAGTTGCATACTTAGTTATTGGAAGGCCATTGTCACCCATGCGTGTGATAATGAGTGACTTTTAAGTCACTTTCATCTGCATGAAAATATTTTGTTAAATTTATACACCAACTTTGACATACTTTAACTATGCCATAAACTTAGCAAGTGCACTTTAAATTCATTTGAAGTTTACAGTATACTGTACGTCACAGATGAAACTAGGCTTCTTAAAAACAAGCTTACATAACTTTTTTGGTCCAAGCATCTTATATAAATCACAGATAATCATACCATGGGAAATTATCTTAAAATTCTGTTTAAAAATAAAACCAAGAGAACTTTATAAAAGGCCCAAGTGAAGTTGTGATGTGTAACCCAGTTAGCCCAAAAGTTTTAGTTAAAAATGCATGGATCTTTGAGCGTGTGCCCCAAAACAGTTGAATCAACATCTTCATTAAACATCTTTGAATGCATATCTATATAAACAAAAAAAATAACAGGACCCAATTAAACATAGAACAGGTACTGTATTTTCATCCAGTGAGTATGATCAATTATGATTCATGAGTTGCTTTGCAGGTGACCAGAGGATTAGTGAACAATCCTTTCTTCGGGCACTTTTTTCATGAAACTTCATCAGTCAATAGTCACATGTGCGTATAACTGGTCTTCCAAAGCCATAACGTATGACCCTCGAGGACGTTCTTTACTGTGAGTATGAAGCTGGTACTTTGATGCTGCCGATGGTACTCGGCTGTGCCTTGCATAATCACAGCAAAGAATGTTCTCGAGTGTATCTCTGCAGTATTACACTGAGGCACAAAATAATGCAAGTATATTTCTTCTAAGTGCACATCCTCTATAAACCAATGATTTCTATCCTGAAGTGAAGACTTCACGATCTATTTTCATAACCACACTTATACACACACACACCAATGACTGAAGTGCTGTGTGTGTGTGTGTGTGCTGCACTGACACATTATCATAGTGGCTTGGACAGGCCTGCTTCACACCTACGCAGTTGCTAATAAGACAAATCCATCAGAACATAGCAAGGAAAAATGTAACCTGGTCCATCCTTGTCTAGAATGGAGAGATGGACTAAAACAAGGGAGAGAAAGAGAAATATAATGAGAGGGAGTTGGTTGAAAAAGAGGGGAAGAAAACGAAAGGAAAGCAAGAAAGGCGGTACAGTGATGCAGAGAGAAAGTGCAGAAGTAGAAGAAAAACTAGGAGATACAGAAAAGAAAAGAGAGGAGGAAGCTCAGTGACCAACTACTGTAAAATACAGGAGGAAATAAAAGACATGACGACACAAGGAGGTGTGTATCTGTGGTCAGTGCCAGACAAGGGAGGCTGACAAAAATGCACTTCCTGCCCACATGTGAAAAATAATCTTCACTGAGAGAGACTTTCAATGCTAAAAATAAAAAACGTATGCTAGCATTGCTTCTGTGGCAGCCAGATACATTGGAGTCTGCCACAAATATAGAAATGATTACTTTTGAGCATCCATCATGCACCTTTCTAGCGTTTTATTTGCATAATTCACTGCTTTTTAATAAATATTTTAAGTCTTAGTAAAAAAACAGCATCGACGTGTTATTTTTGATGTTTGTCTCTAACACTAGTTGCATCCATCTTTGATAAGTTCACTGGAGAGATAAGTTAGTGTTTTTTTGTCACCATCAAAAGGAAAATACACCATTTTGTTGCTGTTGTTATTTTTGATTCAGAGAAACATTTTCACAGCACTCTGACTCTACCGTCCCTCGTGCAATAATAGTCAAATGGTCAATAGCACCATGACTGGTGCAAAGGAATGAATTCAATTGTGTTTTTTGAAGTTTTTATGATTTCACCAAATGTATTCTGCAAGCTGACATTCAAATTCAACTACAAATCCCAGAGGTTATAAGCAGGTAGATTTGAATAACTGAAAGAAATAGAAGAAGGGCTGGAAAATACACAGCTGCAGTCTGGTTCTAGACTTAAAGCAGTAAAACAAATAACTGAAAACATGGGAAAACCGTCAAATATATCTGCTTTTTGAGTTATATTCCACCCAAACTGGTTTACAGAAAAGTGCCAGGCGCAAGATGTGTAGTTATTTTTTTTATATGGCAAAGTCACACCCTCCCCGAACAAATAAACTCCACTGTGCAAAAGTTCCTAAAAAGGTCTCCAAGTGAAGCAACACATTGCTTGGGTTTTTTCTTGTTTGTTTTCAAATTGTAGTAGAGGTGGATTTTTCTATATTCAAGCTGCAGCATATGTTTACAAAAACTCACCTGTCTTTTTGACCTACATCACAATTTGGGGCAGCAAGAACAAAGTGTGAGTGTGAGTGCCCCATCTGCTGTAAGTGAGACCTTAGAGAGTCTCTCTATTGTGGTGAAAGTCTGGTGTCGGGTTTAGTCACTGGCAGGAAATCTTTGCCCAAACAAAGCCCTGAGAGTGCAATACAAACCGTCTCCTAAACAGCCGTGAGTAAGCACTCTGACTTGTTTATTCCAGAGAGACCTGCACTCACCAGGTCTCTTAAAGTGATAAAGCATCATGGGCGGACAAATGAAGGTGAACATCAGTGTACTCAGAGCAGTTAACTGATGGTAGGCTACATTGTGATATATGAGTATTTAAAGTTGATATTTTTGTAAAAACACTCTACAATCTAAAAAATAATCGAATTACAGCATCATGACTAATATTTGTATTCTTTTGAGTTGCACACACAATAACCCTAGCACCTAGCATTGTTAACACAAAAACATCCTCCAGTTTAGGATTAAAGGAATAGTTCGACATTTTGGGAAATACATTCTTCGCTTGCTTGTCGAGAGATAGATGACAACATCAATACCACTCTCATGTCATGACAGCCAGCAGCCAATGAGCTTAGCATAACAGGAGGAAACAGCTAGCCTGGCTCTGTCCAAAGATAAACAAATCTGACTACCAGCACCTCTAAATCTCAGTAATTATTGTTATAGCTTGTTCGTTTAATCTATACAAAAAATTAAGTGTAAAAGCGACAAGTTGTGCTTTTACAGGGAGTAATGTGTGGGACTATTTTTTGACCAGGAGTTGTGACCACCTGTCGTTTTTTTTACATTTTGACAGAGCAACGCTAGCGGTTTTCTGCTGCCTCCAGTCTTTATGCTAAGCTAAGCTAACCAGCTGCAGCTTAATATTTAAATGGACAGATATGCGAGTGGTCTTGATCTTCTTATCCAACTCTATGCAAGAAAGGGAAAAAGAAAAACAAATGCAACTAACGTTTTACTGACTCCTGCTATAGCATTACATGCCCTTGACAAAACCACCAACACTTTCTCCTCTCACTTCTTTATTAAAAAGCAGCCCTGTTAAAATGAAAGGCCCACATCTTTACTTAAAACAACGCTAAACTCCCTTGAAACCTGCTATCTACCCACTCAATAAAAAAGTATAACCTGCTAAACTTAAGAAAAAATATGTAAATGATAACTTTAAGGCATGGGTAAAATGTTTTCAAAGTCACTGTCAAAAAGAAGGTCAGGCAACTTTAAAAGACACTATAACAAACCTCAAAACAGTCATTAAAACAAGAGGAGAAAAGGATTTTTTTCATATGCTTTTAGATTTTCAGTATCATTTCATCACTTTAAAGAACGCAATAATATAAACAGCTCACAGCTTGGCATTCATCCCATAGATGAAAATATAAAAATATATTAGCCAATTTTTTATTTCAACAACTAAGTTTGTTTTTTTTTATTACTTTTATGGATGGGGCTGCAGAGAAGTAACAAACTCAATGACTCACTGTTCTTGCAGGATAAAATCCACGTTCTCTGGAGAAATCTGTCCCGTCACAGGATGGCGAAACGCCGTGGTCCTCTGGTTATGACTGAAGTGACAGAGGGAGGAGAAAGAGGAGATAAAATTAGCAACCTCGGTTGCACTGTAAACAGGGTGAGGGCATCACCCTGGTTTTTAACCCCCACTGTGTTCACAAGTACAGCGGACACGAGCCGATCATTCCTCAGAGGAGCAGTGGGCTTAGAAGCTCTATCCAACCGCTCCACCCTGATGGGCCTTCGTCCCTGACTTTCCCAGCCTTGTGTAGAATGTGAGGGGAGGCTGCAGGACGCACACCCCACCCCACCCAACACGTCCTGTACAGCCTGTGTGGACCAAAATGTTGGGCTCAGCACAAAATGCTGAACAGTGCAGGCCTGGACCTCCACCAGTCATTCTAAGCCTCAGCCAGAGTGTAAAAGCATTTGACAGGGTAAACAACATGGGGTGGCATGAAGGGTCACAATGGGTGTCTCCAATTCAACAGGAGCTTGAATGCTTCACAGCAGAGAGTTGACAATGGTCAAAAATGATGGTGTTTTGGAAACCTTGATCCCAGGCAGTTTATGAATTTAATAGTGCTGAAACAATTTACCAACCCTTCTGATAAGTTGATCATCTGAAAATTGTTTAATCATCATGTATCATGCAAAATGCCAAACATCTGCTGTTTTTCCTCTATTTTTTATATTTTTATCATTTTAAATTCATTTTGGATTGTTGTTTAAACAAAACAAGCAGTCTGAAAAAGTCACTTCTTAGAAAGTGTGATGGACATTTTTTACTATTTTCTGACATTCTATAGACAAGTAATCGATTCATTGCAAAAATAAATAGCAGTGAAAAAAGGGGACAACATTGATGAGAAACACCATGCACACTCCCCCCCATGTGTGTACAGGTTCAGAAACCTTTCCCATCTCCAACAACAATCAATACGTAGTAAGACTGTTTTCCATTCACTAGCAGCTCACGTTACTCATGTTGTACAGATTCCTGCTTGATGTAGCAGAAGATCAAATCCTACGGGACTACAGGGTTTCCCAGGAGACCCAGCAACATGGCAGCAGCAGGCTCCATAACAGGGACATACAATTCCATAATTAGCTCACAGCACGAGACCATGTTTAATACTTACAAAAGGGATATGTTGCCTTGAAGTTGTAGAGTTGAATTCACTGCTTGCTACTATCTTTTTTTCCCCCCCAAATTTGGATTTTGGGTTTCAGTAAGTGACAGTGAAGCCCAGAAGGAGCTGACATGGGTGTAGTACGCTGACATACTAGTCAATCAAATACCCAAGCATATCCCTCTTTAGGCCCCATTGACTTTTAACCAATATGCATTTTAAAAACTGAGAATCTTGTGTGCAAAATTACTTGATTTAGGTTTCATTCGTTTTCTTGCAGCCTGCATCTAGAGGCCAGAAGAGGACCTGCAGCTCAACACTTCTGCACTGGGTTCAAAATGATGGTTTGCTGCATGGATATTAATATCAATATCAGAAGGCACAGAAAAAAACAATCAGAAATGTGTTAGAAAAGAAGGTTTAAACTAACACAACATGAAATAGCTCTCAATATCCACAGAAGTGATTACAGAGACTATACTCAGTATATTATTGCTGCTGCAGGCTGTGTGTGTATGTGTTCAGTTGTCAGGTACTAAGCAAAAAAGAACATCCAGAGCATAATGCAAATAATTTATAGTTTTCATAAGCCCTGGCGAATCACCTACAGTGGTTCACAGGGGACTGTACTCACATTTACAAATGAATGTTTGACAGCCGGCCATAAAAAAAAAATCTCAGAGAGACACAGAGTGAAATGCAAAAAAAGGGGTGTTGAGGAGCGTGAAGAACCTTTGCTGACAATTCATAAGGAAGGAGAGCAGCACAGTACTGGTGATGGTGTTAGTCATGCTGCCAGAGTGCGTCTTACAGGACAAAAACACCCAGTGCTCTAGATAGTAGCCCCCCTGTTTCAACGTAACAAGGAGCCCTGCAGCCCAGTCGGAGGCGCTCTGAGAATTAATAATTGTCTGAATAGGATGGAATTATAATCGATCAGTTGTAGCATGAAAAAGAAAACAGATCGTCCTGACAGGCCTCTGAGCTATGAGTTATGGCAGAGACACTTTCCTTGCAAAGCCGCGACAAATTCAACTCAGGTGCTAAACGGCAGCCACAGTGTGTTTTATTGATAAACAGCTGCCTGGATCGATGCAGGTGATGTCCTGTATGTTGCATTATGGTTACAGATGTGGAGGAAGTTGTTACAACCTGTTAAAAAGTAAACCACTGAAGCAAAAATACACAGTTAATACGGTGACAAAAAATTTATTAACCTTAGTTGTCATAACTTGTTTCTTCAAAAATGGCTGAATTTCTTGGGCCTTTCAAACTGAAAATAACTTAAAATAATATGAAAACTTTAAGATTAAATACAAATCTATCTCTCTACATTATTTGGCAATGGTGATACATTTTTAAAAAGGTGTGATTATGTATGGGAGAGGTCTTTGGTGGATCGTGTAAGTGGATTACATTAAAAAAATTTGAATTCCATTGGCAGGAAAATGTGACATGAATGGGGACTTAAATGACATTAGTAGGAAATTGTGCTAACAGGATTAATACACCATTAACATCATTATTACATTAATGGTTTATTATGTTAATGTGAATCCATTCCACTAAAAGCAGTGCTATTCAGCGAGGCACTTCTTTTGACTGCTCCAGATGTGAATGGTTGAAGCAAGGCCCCTTTGTCTAAATAAATATTAAACAAAACGCTGTGACGCAAGAACATAAATCTACACGATACACACGAGTTAAAAAATGATGTTCATTATGCCAAGATGACAGCCATAAGACCATCACTCATTCACACAAATGTGTAAGAACTAACAGATGCATGCAGAATTCATAGTGACCTTATGAAATTAAATGCAATATGTTAAACCTATTAACACTGATCTCTTTGCCAGACTATTAAATGGTAAAGAGGTATTTATGGCTGCTGAGGACACAGTCACCTCAAATCCTCTCAGTGAGCCTTAGCAGTACATTTGGATATCGATTGCACACATTCAAACAAAGGCTCGCTTATTTCTGAGCTGATATGTGAAGCACTTCTCCCGGGAAGCTGATAAATCCATGTCTGATTGCTCACCAGAATATGAATGGGAACAGCATGTCGGTGTCCTGAGAGGGTGTTTATCAGCAGCTGTGATTTCATTCTGCAGCAGGGTTCAAAATAGTACAAGATATAATATACGTGATAGTGTCATTTCAGAAGAGCTGCGGCAGCGATGACCTGAGCTGTAAAGGAAGAAACGTTGAAAGTACCGCTAAAAGCATTATACAGCACCCTTTTAAAAATGCCCTTTAAAAGACCTGTTCACAACGTACCTCACATCTCTGGGTGCACTTGTCGTTTGGTATATTGTGGGTATTTTTCTTATTCTCACAGCGAGATGTGTCCAGTGCAGCTTCAGTAGACTTGGATAACGTAAGACTATCAGTGTGTAAAACGTAAATGTCACATTTTTGGGTCAGTTGCTCAGATATATATATTTTTGTATGAACAATGGGTCAAATGACTATGTGTATTGTGAATGGGTGGCTCGAACCAAAACAGAATTATCCCCCGACAGTTTCCCTCACCTTTTATGAAGCATTTTAGCATCTTTCAGCTCATTGTTTTGATTTTAAGTCAGCAAATGTATTTTTTCAGTCTCAGCACTCTCATCAGCCCCGTTTCCTGCCACAGCAGGCAGCTGTTTTCAGTAAAATAAGCTTTGACAAACCATTTGTGTGGCAGTCAGGTTGCCAGTAACACAATTCCAAATAAATGCTAATGTTGCTCCATGTCTGCTGGATGTGTAAACAGGGCAATAGTTTGCTAACATGTTAGCTACATCAATTTTACAAGTATGTCAAACATGTGAGATGAGTCCATCTGCTCCAACAAATGGCTCTGTCTCTGTCTGACATATCATAAAGCTCAGGACAGACAGACACGGCCAGAACAAGATTCTCTTCCATTTTCTTGGTTACCAGGGTGACGAGCCCCACCTAATACATGATTGGTTGCCTGAAAAAAAAGCGGCAGTGACGACACCAGCACCTTTCTTAAAAGTTCAGATTTTCAACTAGAAGCACTCGGAGCAGCCGCATAAAAAATGCGGAGCACTCTGAAAAAAGGCGCTTGGTGCAGCGCTTTTTCTCTAGGCGGCTGCACGTGCTCGCTTCTTATGTGGTTTTGTGGGGTCTGAGTACCTGGAGTGCTAATATGGTACATGAAGTTTCTATGAACTCATTGTACACTAACAAAAACTTTCAGGACATTCAAGACATTCAACATGTAGTTCAAGTGGGTCCGATGACAAACTAAGTGCTTGAAGGCTTTGAATTCAAAGTTTCTGCTCAGCCTTGTGTTCCTCTTGTATTATATCTCACATTATTTCGCTGTAGCTCACTGTGGCTGAGAGGTACAGTGCATCCGGAAAGTATTCACAGCGCTTCACGTTTT
>LKNJ01008037.1:0-10151 GCA_002120245.1 Maccullochella peelii | reverse complement strand
TTTGAGGACAGAAATGAATTTATTCCATTTTGGAATAAGGCTGCCACATGACAGAATGTGGAAAACGTGAAGCGCTGTGAATACTTTCCGGATGCACTGTACACTTTTAGAATCATAGGTGTGTTTATTGCCGTCATTTCTTGCCCTCATCCAGGTTAAAAATGTCTGTTATCCACCGCCTTTGACAGAACCTTACTTACCATAATCAACCTTGCACCTACCTTGTATTTATTTCTGTTTTTACTTTTAATTTCTTATAGCGTGCTTTCTGTCCTTGAAACATTTTTAAAAAAGTTTTTTTATATTGTATTTCCTGTTTAATGTTTTACTGCATTATGTGAAGCAATTGGAATAGCCTTCCCTTGCATAATTCGTCTATATAGAGCAGTGATGGCCTTAAGGTTAGGACAGGATTCTGATCAGAAAGTAACTAGTTCGATCCCTGGACTGGCAGAATAAATCTCCATGGGTGGGCAATGTTGATTCAAAGATGGCCTACAACACTGATGGACTCACGTTAGGCAGTTTTAAAAAAAAAAAATAGGATGAATAATCCATGCAGCAGAACCAGAGTTTGTCTTTTTTATTCCACACTCCACATTCTTCATCCTTGTCAAAACCTGGCGCATACATTGCCGCAGCTCGACCGCTGACAGTTAAGCTAGTAGCAGCTAACGTAGCCTTGAGCCACTAGCCTCCAGCAGAGATCAGGAGCGGGCTACTGAGGTCTGGTAAGCTCACAATTTTCTAACTCCACATCCCCAGATTTTTTTCATTTTCAAACTTGTAGTCGTTAGATCCAACCAGCACTGACTCACGTGACTTCACTTCAAGGACATTTATACAGCTTTTTTTCACATTTCAGTAGTACTTCCTAAGACTGCATTCAAACCAAGTCAGGCATTGCTGTGATTAACGCAGTACAGTCATCATGGCGCAGATCAATCAGTCTCTCTTCCGTCTTCACAGTTGCTCGGTAAACAGCGGAATGCTACAGTAAACAGCTAATGCTACAATGCTACATGGTAAACAAAGTTCTTCTTCACCTGGGTGTCTTCCGGTCTGATCACCGGCATGATTGGCCGCGTGGCATCAGTTGCATTTCTCCAAAAGTTGATTCTGTTGTAACTTTTTGCCACAGGCCACTGTGTTTTGTTTTTTTCAGCACCCCCTGCAGTCCCCACTGCTGCAGCCTAAACGCAGTACCCCCGTTCAAATGAATGGGAGGACTGGCGTTTTCGCCTCAGCACCTGATTTGGTCTGAATGCAGCACTGGTAAACAGATATTAACAGAATTCAAGTGCAGAAAACACACCACATGAGTAGTCCATGGGTGGGGGCGCATGTTCATAATTGGCATGGGATGCAACCTTAGTCTGGTCTGTTTAATAAACTAACGCAAAGCACTGGCTGTCCATTGTGCATTGGCATTTTTAAATTAGATTTAAAAAAACAAATTGCAACAGTGAATAATTTGTCTCTTTTTGTTTCTCTGTTGTCCCAGGCTAAATATTCTCTGTATGACTTGAAATGTATTGATAGTATATTTTTGCTCGTAGGCAGGTGCATTCATGTATGCAAAACGTGTTTTAATCTTCATATGGACACCTGACTATTCTTTTAAGACAGACTTGGAAAATTAAAAACCTATCCTTTAACATGTGAGGGAAGTCAAACTTCAGGGGAATTTGTTGTTTTGGTCTAGCTACCGCACATAGTCGCCATTAGTGATATGCACCTTTCAAAAATCTAACTACACTTCTATTTGCTGGGGCTACAGAGACCACAAGGAAAGAGCAATCCATCTAAATCATGATAAAAATACACATTACTAGTCCTTCATGTATGGATTGTACAGAATCACAATGTTAAAATTCATCTTAGGTGACAAGACAATATCTGAGATTAGACATTCTACATCAAATGTATCCAGATTAATTTCAGAGCACTTGATGGTGTCTCTGGCATAGATTCTGTCTTTTCTATAACAAACATACTCATTAACATCAATCATATTTGTTTCACTCAGAGCCAAGAAATCCAAATTAGAGTCCACCAACAGAAGTTGAACCCAATATCCCTTTGATATAATACTAAATGTCCTTTTAAAATGTCTTAAATGTCTTCTTTTCCATGCACACCTTATTTGCATTTTACACCATTGCTGTGAAGTCCTTACATTTAACCTGTACTTTCCATCTCCTCCATGATTCCATCTTCAAGAGGGGAGCCCAGTAAAACATTCAAGAATAAAGTCTTTCAGTTTATCTATCCCTTATCCCTCTCACTCTCACTCTTCCCCCATCCATTAAACCTCCCTGAGCTCTTTGGCATCACTTTCTGGATGATGAGTAATAATCCTCTGATTGGCTTGAATTTACAGGCAAACTTCCTGTCTCTGCAGGTGTCCTGTCTCACTTCTGTCACCCATGGCACCTCCCTCCTTCATCCCTGCAGTGCCTCAACACGAGCAAGTCAGTCATCCATTGATTACTCCCAGAACACTGCACTCTCTCTGCCTTGTTGTCAGACTTCTGTACTTATAGAAAATGGAATGGTAAAAAGAACAGAGTTAAATAAAATTGGATGGTGCAACACAGCTAAGCTGTGGACTTTTTGGTTCTCTCTGTTCCCTCAAAGATCAAAAATGTCAACAGCGAGAATTTGCATATTGCGGGAATTCCACAGAAATCAATTGATTTTGTCTGAAATAAATAAATACATTTACAATTTTGACCTGTGTTGTACTAAAGGGAAGGTCAGAGTCACCAAATTCAACATCCTCTGAGGAATTATCCTTTGGCGACCATGAATATCCATGTACAATTTCATGGCAATCTGGCCAGTAGTTATTATTTTAAGATATTTTGTTTTGGACCAAAGTGTTGGAAGACTGACAGAGCAACAACAGAGTGGAAAAAGCCACTGGTTCTGGATTTTGTTTTTTTTCCCCATTTCAAAATTTTCTTTTCAAGATATCCTCAATATTCCTATTTCTTCCAACATGGAAGTCTCTTGGATAATGTAACAATACCGTAGGTTAGGACTAAGAGTTTTAATTATCTCAGCTCTGTTTTTGAGAAATAATGTTTTTTCTGTCCGTTTGGTATGGCGGATTGCTCTCGATACTACAATACCCATGAGCCTCAGCCGTCATTGCTATGAAGAAGAAGTCAGTCAGATGTGTGAATCAGACTGGTAGCAAAGTCAAGACACTTTGTTGTCGTATTTTGGAACAAACACCCCACCATAGTTGCTGAATTCATCCAAAATTCACCCAGAATCTGAACTAAACTGTATTATCTGGTTTTTATGTCCTGTGTGTTGTTTAACTAGTGACTCCTACAATGCATATTGCACCCATAGGCCAATTGAATATAAGTCATGTAATGTTAATCCTTATGGACTCAAAGCTAGCATTAGCTGACAGATTTTAAGCCAAACCTAACAACTGACACATTAATTTGTTAAGCAGACCAATACACACATCTTGTAGTAAATGGAGTGAACAAATACACACAGCGTGTTAATTTTAAAGATACATATGACTGTGTGTAAAACAGCTGAGTACTCCAACACAGTTTGATTAAAAATTGAGTGGCTGTGGCTCAGGAGGTAGAGCGGGTCGTCTCATGGCGGTTCGATCCCCGTCTCCTGTCCACGTGTCGAAGTGTCCTTGGGCAAGACACTGAACCCTAAGTTGCTCCCGATGGAGGCCAGCACCTTGCATGGCAGCTCCGTCACCATCGATGTGTGAATGTGTGTGTGAATGGGTGCATGAAACCAATCTGTAAAGCGCTTTGGGAATTGTTAATGTTGAAAAGCGCTATATAAGTTAAGTCCATTTACCATTTAAAAATTGACTCAACATGTGTAAAAGAGAGCACTACACATTGTGTGTATTATACACAAGCACTCCAACTGCCAGTTCCCTAACATTGTCTATGCAGAAAAGAATGGGACCTTTACTTTCCCAACCCTGGATGCCCAAAATAATTCCAACTCTGTATTGACCTCCATAACCTCACATCAGTCAACTCTTAACACACTCCATCTCTCTCTCCATCTCTGGCTGCAAACCAGATATCTTCCAGTCAGATCACATGACAGTTGTCTCCCTGTCTGGCGGCAGGTTGATGGGTGATTCATGCTCCCACCCACAGGAGGCAGCGCTCTGCTGGTGTGACTCATTTTTTACAGCTGTGTACATGACCACAAGCAGGACAGAAATGAAAGCGAGATTTTGTTTGAGAATTAAGTTTGGACTAGTGTGCAGGTCCTCATGAAAGTCAATTTGTCCACTTCTTGATCTTGAGTCTTCTTTTATCCAGCTCCTTTTTTTTTCTCTTGACAGTACACTTCATATGTATTTTAGTCCTCTTTTCCTTCATACCCTTTACTCTGCTTTAAAGTGCTACCTCACATTGTTGTTTTCATGTGTGTTAGTGTGCCTGTACAGTGGTAAGTATTTTTAGACATCTTAAATTGGTGACTTGAGTGACTAGAGGATAGATTTTCAGTTTTCCTGCCAAACAAAAAGTGTAAATCTTGGCTAATACTCACAGGTGCTGAGCAGAAGGAGATAGGATCTTCTGCTGTGGGACTGGAAAAAAATCTGCCAGGCTCAGGATAAAGAGCAAGGCAGCAGTGGGAGAGGGAACTGTGTGGAGACAGATGAGGATGGGGCGGCTGTTGGAGGGTGTGTAGAGATGAAGGTTTAGGGGGGATGTGGAGATGAGGTGGTGACACTATTTATGACACACACCATTAAGCTGCCAATGAGGCAGCAGATCTCAGGCTTTTGGGATTCTCTCCCCAGACTCGTCTCTTTCTGTTCCACACATTTCTCTGTCTTCTCGCTCCAGTCTGTTTCTTTGATTTCTCCCACAATGTTCCCATCAGAGAAGGTTTTCAGTGTGTAGCACCTGGCAACACAGTCCTCTTTATCTGTCTATCCTTCTCATTTGTGGGCTAATGAATAAAACATAGGAGAAACACAGCAACTGGGCATTCACAATATCGACTGAGAGCTGCTGATCAACTGTGGGGTACCGGTGTGACAGAACGGATCTCCTGTCAAATAAAAAACCTGCAAACATGTTGCCCTGCTACAGTCATTGTTTCAGTTTTTTAAATTTTCACTCATCTTAACCTAGCTGTTGAGATGGTCTTTGTCTGTGCATTTATATGTGTGCTATCACATCTGATCACATCACAAACTTGGATCTCACTGGTTTGAGCATACGGAGCCCCCCTGGGGTCAGCTGAGAAACAAATGAAGAGCCATGTGCAAATCTGTACTCTCAGTTTACAAATCTGATAATCGGATTTGTAAACCGTACCCACGGAGGTTGGTTTTGGAGTGAAAAGCACATAAATAGCCTACAACGTAATACAATGAAAGCTGTGAAACGCAAAACACAACATATCATTAAATCATGCAACATTAAGGCATATTAGCATGATATAGTAGTTTTACATTAACACATTTTAGTTTGAACCATAGTGTTGAACTGACTGACCAATGGAGGGACAGACTAAGGGCAAACTGATGTCAGACAGACATATTGTCATATGTAAAGCCATGCCACTAGCTTGGCATACAAATAAAAAAGTTAATCTTTGCTTTAGATTGGTAAATGTGAACTGTAATCTGTCTTTGCCAATAAAATTCTGCTTTCTGCACCTTCCACCAGGATAATCATGATAAGGAACTTCATATGTCTCATCCATATTTGTATTGTAACAGTTATAATTTATCTTGAGAAATATAGTTTAATTGGTATTGTCCCAGTTCTAATTGGGATACGTCTTTATTGCAGAATTTAGTACTACTTCAACTCCTACTACTACAGTAGTAGTATGAACCAAGTCATTGAATGAGGAAGTGATGTCCTAAGTGAAGACCCACCGTGATGAGAGGACTGACAGATTGCATTTTCATTTGGACCCCAAAAGAGCCATGTAAATATAATAAACTGGGGGTGCTGTTTCACTTATTGCATTTGAATATTGTCCAGTAGTGTCTTTGAAAGTCTTTGAAAATTACATTTTAATTTCATTCATTCTTTTTAATTTTCAAATTGTTAGAAAATTGCATTTTAATAATTGTAACTTAAATTTTGCTAAATGGAAAATCAGGTTACATTGTTTATATTGCAGTTTAATTTTCGAGTTTGGATTAATATTTGAATATTATCTATCCAGCGGGGTACGACATTGTCGACCAGCTGCGGTGCCCCTGTAGCTCACCTGGTAGAGCACATACCATTAAGACTGAGTCCTTACCGCAGTGCCCTGGTCCCTTTGCTGCATGTCACCCCCCCTCTTTCTTTAGCTGTCACTAAATAAATAAAAAATAAATAGATAAATTACTGACAAACAGCATTTTCATTTAAATATGGTCATAGAACACCTATGTGAAAATGAAAATGCAAATTGGATTATTGCATTTTATTTAAATTTTTATTCAAATAACATACATATGTGGGAAATTATCATGCTATTGTGGAATTGCATTTGCATTTTTAAGTTTACATTATCATTTTAATATAGTGTGCGTGTGTGTATATATATATATATATGCCATATGCCATATGCAGCTGAGCTAGAGATTTATTTGAAGCAGGCTTATATTAGAGACATGCTACATGCTATGTCTCCAATATAGATGCATAATAAGTGTATTTGGTCACATTTTGTTATGAAGCCTCCTTCTTATCTGTTCCCATTTGCCCTGTTAAATTTTTGTTACTGCATTATGCTCTTAATACAAGCTCAACACTTCCTGTATCCATTTCAAATTAAAAGCCCTCTACCGTTTCAGTGGAATCCTTTTATTCCCTAGCAAGGTTTTTATTGGGAAACATAAACAAAGTTATTTGAGACCCTGCTTTTGTTTGACAAAATATGGCTTTAGGCTTATACTGTAATAGTGGCATAAAATGAACAGAACCCCCCCGATGTAATCATTAATTGCAATAATTTGTATGACAAATAATCACCAACTCAAATATCATGATTGTGACAGCCCTAGGTTTATCAAAACGTGTCTACTAAAAACAGCTGCCAGCTGCTGGAAATGACTGATGGCTGCAGACAAAACATTTGTTGCAGGCCGTTAAACAAATTGCTGAAAGATGCTAAAAAGCTCTGTAGAGTTGAAGAGTGAGTCGCGTTATAATTTTCTGTAGTTTCATAACTATGAGTGATAACTTTACATTATAGGTCATTTGATCCATAAATAATGATTAAAGCAGCTTTAATTACGGAGCTGGAGCCAGGAGGCGATTCGCCCCCCTTATTGTAGAGACTGGAAGGAGTTTATAAGGAGTCGGTCTAGACCTGCTCTATAGGAGTCGGTCTAGATCTGCTCTATATGAAAAAGCGCCCTGAGATAACTTTGTTATGATATGGTGCTATATAAATAAAACTGAATTGAATTGAATTGGAAGCAGGGGGAAGCAGCTAGCCTATTGGTTCTCTCCAATGTCTTCAATGCCTACCAATGTTATGACAGCCCCAGCGGGTGCTCGGGCCCCACCTCCGGAGGAGCAACCTGGCCCCTCTAGCTCATCAGACGGGCAGTAATGGCTCAAGTGAGGACAGGTCTCACTTGAGCCATTACTGCAATCACTCCGCTCATTTAGAGCATTTACTTATACCCAGCTCTGGCAGTACTCGCATCGTAGCCTCTGTTTTACAGACCTCGTTCCAGCCTACTAGAAACCTGTGTTTTACTTACCTTGCTGACTGCCTAGTAATCTTGTTCTTTTTTTGTCTTCAGAGTCGTCGCTTCAGTTTCCGGTTTATGTTGTTTTCTATCCCGGAGCTCTTCCAGTCCCATAACCCAGCCGGTTGTGTACCAGGCCCCGTTCTCTGCTGCTGTTCCCCTCTACAGCTCCGCTCGATACCAGAGCTCTGGATTCCCTGTGTGCCTAGAGTGTGCAATAAACTTAATTTGTTCTTTACCCCTAAAGTGGTCTCCGTGTTTGCACTTGGGTCCCCAGCCCGACCTTAACAACCAACACATCCAAAGGTCATTTATTAACACAATGTATCTCTTTTGTTTAATCCATACAAAAACAGAAATGTAAAACAACAATTTGTGGTTTTAGAGGGAAGTACGTGCATCAGTTTCTCAGCAAAAAACATTCCGCCAAGTTCTTCTGTGCGATGGTTGCCACATGTGGTTGCTGATTGCATGTTTTTGGTGTTTTGGTCTCCTTATGGGCACAATGATATCAAATATGGCAACCTCACTGTGACAATAAGTAGTAACTGACAAAACAAACTGACAAACAAATGACATCTGTTTGTGTACATTTTAAAGAAAGCAGATACAACATGTTCATTAGCGAGTTATGGAGGTACTGGTTAAACCTTGACAGAGCCAGGCTAGCTGTTTCCCCATGCTTCCTGGCATTAGCTCCTCTCTGAAAGAAACCCAATAAGTATATTTCCCATTTTATCTTTGAAGAATGGTTTTAAAGCCCCCCCACACACATCCACACACAGAATAAGTTGTCAGTGACACTCACTGCAGTGTCGTGGCTTGGCATGTAAAGGGGGCACAGTGAATCCTGATGTCCGGCGGGTACGGTTTTCAGCCAGCTAGCTGTGCTGCTGCTTTGTCTGAGAAGCCTGAACCTCTGCTTCTCTATATTGCATTTCCTCAGCAGTTGACCCTGGCTCATAAAAACACACTTTGACCCCAGTAGCATGTTATAGAATGTGAAATAATGTGAGAGTAAACTCTGGTAAGTCATCTCAGCTTTTAGAAATGTGTTCTCTGCTCCAACAGCTGACTGATGCCCTTTATCTTCCCTGAGGTGGACCTCAGAAAACTTTCACTGTAGTTCATCTGCTGAAGTCAGAAAACATCAATAGATGGTGGAAAAAACTTTTGCTGCTGCACCCTACAGTATTAAAGAGATTACGCTGGCAAGGATTGTAGACATTACAGACAGACCACCCATATGACTAAGGGCTCGGTCACACTGGCTTTATTCATTTGAATGGCATTGCTGTAATAAGTAAATTCGGCAGCCCAGTATCCTTAGGAATGATTCCATATTGATCCATTCCACATCTCACGATTTACATGCAATGCCAATGTTCAGGCAGGCAGTAGGGTGCCCTTTGTGTAACGAGGTGGAAAGCAAGGATGTGGAGGTCGGTGTAGAGGATGGGTGTGTAGTATGTTGAGTTTGCCTCCTGTCACAATCCTGCAATAATGTTTGTTTTTTTAATGGTAACCATGGTCTTTTCCTAATCTCAACAAAGTGTTTTAGTTGCCTAGTTACCTTAACCATACCTTAACCATAACTGATTTGCCATAACTACAGTCTTTCTCTAACCATACTGTAGTTGCTATGTAAGAATCATAGTTGCTATGTAAGAATCATGGACGTTATAAAAAACCTTGTTATTGAATGTAGTCCGGGATTTTGGAAAATCAAAACTTGACGTTCTTGTCTGGTAATATGGCTGAGATTCTATGGAGCACCGGAGTGGCCATAGAGACATACACGTTTTACTACATCGAGCGCTCGAAATGCTATTGCATGTGCACGAGATACAATTCATTCCCACGTTTTGATTAATTTGTGCGCATGAGATAAGTGTATACACACACAACAGACCTCTCTCTCTCTCTCTCTCTCTCTCGTTGACTGTCCCTTCACTTCCCTGTTGCCTACAATTCATTTCAATTCAGTTTATTTATATAACGTCATATCATAACAAAGTTATCTCAGGGCTCTTTTTCATATAGAGCAGGTCTAGACCGACTCTTTATATTTATTTATGAGACCCAACATTTCCCACCAAGAGCAAGCACTAGGAGACAGTGGCAAGGAAAAACTCCCTTTTAACAGGCAGAAACCTCGAGCAGAACCAGAACCAGGCTCTGGGTGTACGGTCATCTGCCTCGACCGGTTGGGTTGAGAGAGAGAGCAAGAGGGAGAGGGAGAGAGCAGGAGGAAAGAGAACATACAGCAGCACAGTACAGTTCTACATAGAAATGTAAAGTAATAGCAGTGGTAATGGTATTGGTGTTAATATTAATAAAAATAATACTAATAGCAATATAGTAATACTAATAATAAGAGCAATTACAACAATAGCAGCAGCGGCCGCCGAGCAGGAAC